>JAZGVR010001209.1:0-10940 GCA_037356255.1 Thalassiosira tumida | reverse complement strand
GAAAATTACTTTCGTACTTAGTCCTTTAGACAGTCTCTTTATTACAAGCACACGGGAACGCTGTCCAAATTTCAGCAAAATCGGAGCAAAACTGACGCCGTGAGAGATTTACGCCCTTATTCCAGGTTATGGCCTAGCCAGCTTGTACTTCTTTTACGCCTGCGAAGAGTTGCAGGCTTTTACTATCAGTCGGCGCGTAGGCGCACCCGCTAAATTAGGTTTTGCTCCCGGGGCCTCCGGCGATGGCCATACGTTCTCAATTTAGTATAATTCGTGCGTTTTGAGCTATTTTCGATCAAAAAGAGATTCGAATGGGACGGAAGAAGTCACTATGACATCGTATCTGATATATATATATACTTATTCTCAAGCTAACCATTCCGACAAAACCGATTGGTAAAGAGTAGGCGAAGTCGACCAAATATGAATGTACCGCCCGCTGTTGTCAAAAGCCTAGGTAAGTATAAGTGGATAGAGCTTGGGCATTGCATTGCGACATTGACGGACCCTGGGTCTACCTACCTAACGCGACTACCTCCGACAACCGACAACGCAACGAACGGTCCCGGGGCACCCGACAAGACAATACCTCAATAGCATTGCTCTCCGTTCTCGTCCCCGCTCCCCCCCACTCCACCGCCCATCGCATCCCGTCCTCTCCCTTCTCGCTCCGCGCGCGTGGGAAAAAAGGCAACGACCGACGACTCTCACCGTAAACGGAGCGTCCACCCGCTGCACGCGCCTTCGCATCGTTCTCCCGCAGGTACTCGCATCGCTTCAGCCGTTCGATTTTGGAATCCAACGAGGAGGAGGACGACGCATATTTGGGTGTGCGTGATGATTGTGGAAGAACGTATCCTNAGAAGAAGAAGAAGAAGAAGAAGAAGAAGAAGAAGAAGAAGAAGAAGAAGAAGAAGAAGAAGAAGAAGGACCACAACACCGGACAGTAGTAACAGTGGTAACATCCACAAAAACAGCAATGTGGTGGCTATATGCAACAGCAGATACCACAGTAACAATATAGCATGGGAATGAACCAGCAAGCAGCTCCACAGTAGTTTGTCAGACAAAATGAAATGGGACAGCAATAACCACTATGGTACAATTTGTGACTGATAAGGACAGATAACATTGTGTGGAAAGAAAATTTAAATACTCACAAAAAAATTCTGAACCCCACCCCAATCACCAAATGCCCCCAGGTGCTAGTGCTAGCTTATCCACATGCTGAGGATATGCAGGCATGAGTTTATTCCACACAGTGACCATCACAGACCATAACTACCTAATATGGGCAATATTAGATTTGGGTGTATCAAATACATTCCTGCTTAGTAACACCCCTGTAAAAATGAAGGTCACAACAATAGACCCCACTGATATACGATTGTCCAATGGGAGCGATGTGAGATCCAGTCCCATCACACTATTAGTTCTCCTGTGCCATCCAAAAGAGGCTAGGTTAGCCCACACTGTACCAGGTTTGGTCAATCACCCACTCATGTCGGTCATGAAATTGTACAATGCTGGATGAGACGTAAAACAACTGGCAGTAGCTGTGAAGTAGAAGACAGTTATGTACTGCAAAAACTGCATACAAATAGACCTATGTATGATGTTGCTCACAGAGTTTTTACAAGAACCAGAAACGACTATTGAGCAAGACATACCCCCCCCATCATCAGTAAGTACCAGGTACATATCAGACAGGGAGATCCACAAGTGAACATCTATCTATCACATAGTGCCTATCATACCATGTCCAAGGCAGAACTGGTATAGTATCCAGACATGTCTTTTTCCCAGGTCTCACAGTGGAACTCCTCAAGCACCTACGGGGCTCCACATCAGCACACAACAAAGAGCACATAAACAAGACACAACACAATATTCAATCCATGAGGTCAACATCATCAAAAGTAAGAGACACCAGGTTAGATCTAAGAGATATTAAACCTCAAGAAGAGATGCGCATCATATAGAAAATCAATATGTTTTTTTGCAGCAATTGTAAACATTAACACTGGGAATATTTACAGATACTTACCAGGAGAATCTGAGGCTATAGTAGCACGTCAATCCACCCAAACTACAACAAACCCCACCATTCCACTAGGATTGTTATCGGACACTCTGTACACCAGTACATATAACCAACAAGGAATATTGCAGCCACCCTGTATATGCCATTTATTACTGTGCAACTCGACATAGTTTGCTATTTAAAGATATGACAATGCGACATACTTACAAGAAATAAGAAAAAGCTGTACCAAGGACCTGGTCACACATGGGCATATTTCAACCAGTTGTCAGGCAATTGTTTCACAAAGTCTCCATCTTTGCCACCAACAAAATAAGAAAATCCTAGACAACAGGTTGGAAACTTCGGACTGGGAGACACATTATCAAACCAACATGCTTGTATCCATTTATGACCTACCAGAGGGTGCCATGCCGCTTTGCTATTTGAAAGAAATCACAAAAAGGCCGTACTAGCCCTAAACAAATTGATGAGTACAAGATCACATTTCACCGGCAATAGTGAGGATAGTTACATGAAAAAGATTATTGGATACTTCTACCCAGGAAAGGTCAAACATTGCTATACATGTCCAACTAAGTAAAAAGAGACTGGCCAAGACAGGGTTCCACAAGAGCACATGCCACACAATTAGTAGTGTTATTTTTCAATGAGATCTTTGGAGTGAAACCCCGGCTCAAAAATAAGAAAATTTTTCTTGAGACTGTGTGCAATGAGATATTTTAATTGTCTCCAAGGATATAATTACAATGACAAAGTATACAAGCTGCAGGAGATCAATGTATAGTAAAATAAAGAGGAATAACTCATTACAATCCTTCTTAACTCTACTACTTGCTTCTGGCAATCCCATCCAAATTAGAAGATAAATCCATGTGCTCATTCTGCTTGCCGTTCCAGGAGCAAGTTCATTGTTGGTTCCTTTGTGGTGGTTATAATAGTCTCTTCTTATTGAATTTCTATTTAAGTAGTATCATTGAAGATCTAGAAATTTCTGAGAGCAAGTTCATTTATGGTTTCTTTGTGACAATTAGTTTCTTTGTATTGATTTCCTATTTGGACTATCAGAGAAATGGTCTGGATCCACAATATTACGGGTCATGATGAAGCACGGCAATATAAATTCACATATTATGGATACACGTTATCATGGATCAAGAACGCTAGCAAGGTAAAATAACATGGACCAATGTTCTTGTTGATCCACAATACTTTAGATCCACACAATTGTAAATGAAATATTTTGTGGAAATAATATATATCACATACCGCAAATTTCTCCATTCTTTGATAGAAGTTTGGAGTTCTTTTTCCGACGCAGAAGAAATGGAAAAACTGACTCTCGGAAAGGAATCCACAAGATATGAAAAATGCAAAGCATAACAATCATGTTCTTGTAAAATTTGGAAGTGGAGATGGCACGCTCCAAAGCTTCATATTGGGACAAATCCTTGTCAGACAGGGTCAAGCAACAATGGGAAACAGTAGCCTCACCATAGAGATTTATGAAGGCGTACTTATAAGTTGCGCTGAACACCCACTTTTGACCAGACGGAATAACTGCAAAATTGCCCGGAAGTGTACAACCCTCAGGGTCTGGATAGCCATTATAAATAGATCCTTCATTAAGTTGTTGACACAGCCAGTAACGTCCAGGAACCAAGTAATAGGATACATCATCACTAAACAAATTATTTGATTGAGAGCAGTAACAATAGTTTTTTTTTCACCAGGGAGTTTTAGTTTGTCACGGATGTCTTCGATGGATTTCTTTAACATTGGAGTGCTCCAAAGCTTCATTTCATTTTCTCCTTTGTAGATTGACCTTTCATGAAGTAGTAGGGGGTACAGTGAGCTTTTTTTTAGTTAGAGCACGTCAAAACCCATTTTTTACGTCTGTTGTCGCTTTAAAAAAACTTAAAAAAAACCATTGACTGCCCAGTAGGACATTGTTGGCAGACAGACGACGTCCTCCAGCGGTCGCCAATTCTTGCCAATTCTTCCTTCAACCCTCCCACAGTGCCTCCACCCCGCAGCATCTAAAGCTCGGGATGCAGTGGTTCCGACAAGTCACCGCTTCGCCAAACGCTGTATTACACCCAGGGACAGGGTTTGGCAAAGCGTTTTTTTTGTCCGGGGTCGTAGTTCAAGAGCTACAGCTGCTGCACATCTTGACGATGCGCACCCAGTCCATCCATATCAGAAGTTGATGGATTGACCTCAACACACCTTGACAAGGCGCACCCGCCAGCCCCATCGTCTCGTTGACGGATCGAACTCGACACACGTTGTCATCGAACCCGTCGAAACCTTCTCCGACAACGACTGTCTTGTTGACAGATCAAAACATGTTGTCGTTGAACTCACACATCATTGTCGAACTCGTTCAAACCTCCTCCAACAACGATTGTCTTGTTGACGGATCGAACTCGACACCCATCATCGTCAAACTCGTTGAAGCCTGGTCCAAAAATGATCGTCGTTGGCGATCTCATACGTCGTCGTCAAACTCACACGTTAACATCAAAGTTGTCAAAACCTCCTCATTCAACGATTGTCTCGTCGTCGTTGAACTCGCATCCAAACTCGCATCCAGCTGCCCACCAAAAATACTCACCTCCTCCAACAACGATCGCCTCGAGGCCTTCCTGCGCTTGTACATGGAATCGGTGGAGCAACTGCACAAGGAATATGTGGAGGAAACGGAGGATACAACAAAATCCAGAGGGGAGGGTGGAGATGACCCGTGGTGGACCTTGCCTCTGCGGAGAAGGAGCAGACTCAGGAGGAGGGGGAGGGGAAGAAGGTACACAAACGAGTCCTTCCCAAGAGGCCTAAAAGATGAAAGTTTGGTCGACATCAAAGGGGAGGAACAACAAGACCCGGGTGTACGCGGGGGAGGGTTCTAATGCCGCGGGGGATGATGGCACTGGGAGGATGCAGCCGTCGCGACCGGCGCCAGAGGGGATATAATCCGCCAGGTGCCGAGGATGCTGAAGGCGGCAAATGTCATCATCAAGCAGGGGGAAAAAATGATCAAGCAGCAGAGCAAAAGAATCGACGTGCTACAAGAGCTGACCCTAACAATGGTGAGTGAATGTTTAATATTGTTGACCCATATCTGCATTGCAACTCACTCATTCTCATCTTTCTTTATCCTTGTCATTCTCAAACAGATGTCTGGCCACGCAGCTGAGCTAAGGGAGAAGGAGCGCGAGTTAGTTTCTGGCCACGCCACTGAGCTAAGGGAGAAGGAGCACGAGTTAGCTCGGCTCCAGGAGATTCTGGCAGCAAAAGATCGAAAGATTGCTAAGCGGGAGGCTGACGTTGCAACAATCAACCATTAGCTGCGACACAAGAAGAAGGCTGCAAATGAGCTGCTGGAGGCGGGCACAGTGGATGCCAACAACAGGGCTGAACACGTGGAGAGTGGGGCTGCTATAGCACGTGCCAATGCACTTCAAGCCCGAAGAGATGCGATGAAGGTGATTTGAGCGGAGCGGGCAGTCACTCAGGAGAGGCGGGTGTCAGCAGAGAGGAAACACGCTATTGCCATCAAGCGTGAATTCAAGAAAGGTCAGGAGACTGTATTGTTGGCAGCGAAGAAACACGCCGTGGTCATCGAGCGCATGTTGAGGAAACACGCCATGGCCATTGAGAGTGCATCGAGTAAATACGCCGTGGCCATCAAGCGCGCAGAGGATGTGCACGCAGCCGACTTGCGTCATCAGCACTTGGCTGTGAAAAGGAAGATAGCAAGCCTTTCTTCGAAGCACCAAGAGGACAAGAGGCAGATGTCTGACGGGATCACCCCAAAGAGAAACAAGATCCGCGAGCTCAAGTCAGAGCACAGGGCACAGCTTGACAAGAAGCTGACTGTAATCAGCCGCCATATCGACGCCACCCTGGAGAGCCAGAGGATAGTGATGTCAAGCGAGCAGAAGAACAGCAACGTTGCAAAGCTGGCAGACAAGCGCATCGGAAATCTCCGCAAGTCAGAGGCGACAGTCGAAGAGCCACAGGACCGGCTCAAGGAGGGGTTTGACTTGGCAATGGAGATGAGGGATATGATCACCGACCAAGCCAAGACTATCCAGTCGCTCAAGAACACGATAGTGAACCAGCAGGGTGAGGTCAACACATTGCAGCCACGGCTGTTACAGAAGGTGCCCCGGGAATCAGGAGGGGGCTTGATGTGGCCAAACTGGGTGACGGCCATGATCGTCAAGATGCTCGCGTGTCGCACGCCTCCATCATGTGTTGCACCGCTATCAATGATTGTGCCGTCTTACATCTTGCCGGGTAAATTGCTGTGTATTTACTTACGTGTTCTCCTTCCTGGTTTGCTCACCTACCTTTTGTTTATTGCCTCTCTCTGTTCAAACTAGATCACAACTGTGTCGTTGAAGTGCCATGCAAAAGCTTGGTCCGTGAGTCGCGAGCTCTCCTGGGCTTCAACACCAAGGCCCTCGCGGCGAAGGTGCTAGCGAGCGTCCAAGACTTCAGGCAGTTGTTCTTCAACGGCACGACAAGGCGCGGTACCCCGATTGAGAATGTTGTCGTCAGGTATGACTCCTTGAGCGGCTTCCAGAGCGTGGTGTTGTCAGGCTACACCATCCCCGTGGACGAGACAGCAGAATGCTGCGCCGACACGATCACAATGTCGTTCCAGGAGGGCCGGATGCTGCTAGGAGGGTGGGCCGTGTATGTAGACTCGGTATAGCTAGTCGACGTAACAGATCTCGCCATCAAATGATTTCTACAAGTTACGTTTGTAACGATTTGCCAGCGCTTTGTTAGAGCAAGTACGAGCCACCAACAAAATCGTTACTGTTATGTACGTAACAATCTTTTGGCAAGACGCTAGCTTCGGCTGCGTGACGAAAGAGGACTCAAACCCCTGGCCTTGCCTGAACTGAACGAAACACTAGTCAACTGATCTTCTGAGATCTGACGACGTAATAATTTTTTTACCAGTTGTACGTTTTTCTACGTAATTTGCTGCCGCTGTTTTTTTCAGTTGTTACGTACATAACAAATCGCCGATGGGACTGGGACCCGCCTTCCTATGCTGCTACAGAAGTGGTGTGACACGACAGAGCAAATGTATCCAAATCGGACGGACCTGCTTGTGGCTGAGAAGTCGGGACTGCGATAGAAGGCGCAGGTAACGATAGCAAAGCTGGGCAAGGGCAGTAGTGGGATGACTGACGGGTGTAACAAGGCCCACAAGGAGCGCCGGCTCGTCGCTGCGATGATTAGAGAGGCGGCCATGAAGTGGGGCGTTCCGGAGGATATTATTGAAGTCTTCGAGCTGGATTGCTGGGACCACGCTCGTAATTGCTGGCTAGGCGTGAGCATCAAGCGATGCAGGAAATTCTTGTTCGTCCTACTTGAGGACGCCTTGGGCAAGGTCTGGATCCTCTGCATTTGCACCAATGTTGTCCAGCTGTTGATCGCCATCGAGAAGGAATGCACTTTCACCTCCAACTACCAAAAGGGACACGGCGACGCCTTCCACTACAACCTGTTGGTCTACCACCATGGCAAGTTCTTCTACTGCCTACCAAGAGCTTACGGCGGGACAAGACATGAGCTCGGCTTCTACTGTAGCTACTTGCTGTTGATGGACATTCCTTTCATTGTGCCGTGGCTATACAATTGTCTGTGCATCAATCCTGACAAAAAATTGCAAAAGTCTCTCTTCTTGACCCTTCGCTTGACGGAATTCCATGTGGTGTTACGCGTACTATCAAACCTGCACATTGCAGTGGTCCTTCCCCATCGTTGGTTGTCAGGAAATGCAGAGAAGGTGGAGGAGTATGACTTCTGCATGCTCAACATGAACATTGTCATCGACAAGCTTGAGCACGCCATGGAACAGGTTGCTGCTGACGGTGAGCTCCTCTTGGACGAAGATTTTATGATGCACATCTTTTCACCCATCGACAACATGCTCAAACCTCTCGAGCAGTATTTGGACTACATGTTCAAGGAATTGACAGGCCAGCCTATCAGCGGATCCAAAAAGGCAGAGGACAAATTTCTGCTGATGGATCAGCTGCAAGCGGAGGTATTTTATCCGACCATCTCGTATATCCAAGAGACTGATGATTTGGCTTGCAGATTGGCGGAGGAGTTGGCTGCCATTATCCTTAACGAATTGAGGGATCCTCTCAAGGTCACTTCTGGCTACCTCGAGAGCGTGAAGGGCAAGTATTGCCAATCCAACATCACGGCAGCGTCCCGACAGAAAGCCATGGTATTGAAGGGGCACAATGCAGTCTTGGAGTCGTGTCACGCTGCAATGATGATGATGATGTTGTTGTCTGGCGTCTGGACGGGAATGGCCTATGTGAATGACGCGATATCAATCGCACACTACGAGTGAACAATTATATTGAACCACTAAATGTCAGGATCCATTGCTGACCAATGCTGTCTTCTGACGCCCCATTACTTGGGGGCTGGTGGGATGTGAGACTGCAGTCCCCTCAGAGACCCTCTTGAGAGCTTAAGTTCTGCTCCTCAGTCACTCAGACCCTGCGGAAGTGCCTCGCATCTTCAGCGCCAATGTGTATATATTGGTGCTGTTTTATCATAACGGTTCAAAATAGTTCTTACGTAGAATATGGTATGTACGCCCCGTAGAATCCGATGTCAGGATCGCAAATCTAGGCGAGCACGCAGCTGTCGCTCTATGTACGACGTATTGACATGACGCCGTCGTAGGTCGTTTCCGGCCGTCGCCGCCGCCGCCGCTGCATCCACGTGATGGCCCCCACACAGTGTCGTTCTGGGAGGGGGGGACGAGGGCGATTTTGCGTCGGTGCTGTCGTCGGCCATGGCGTCTTTGGTGACGACGGTGACGGCAACAATGACGGAGATGACGCAACGACGACAGCGACGGCGACGACGCGGTCGGGGTCGTGTCCTTAGGCTCTCCCCCTTTCAATAATGATTTAAATCAAATAAACTAAATTACAATGTATTCTTTAATAATATAATATTATAAGGACTAGCGGTTTGTTCAAAAAGAAAATTATTATGACATGCTGTGGACGATCTTAGTGGCGGCTATGGAGGGAGACGGCGCTCATGGTGTTATATCATAGGCTCATTTTTAGGCCTGTTCTTGTCGTCGACGTCAAGGGGAACACCTTATGTATACGTACTTATTCGTACTTATTCCGTTGTGAACGGCGCGTCATACTGAAAAACACATCAACTTTGGCGAATTCTTGTCGAAGAATCTGCGATAATTAGCGGGATGGTCGGCAGCGATCCTGACATCGGTCGATCAGACAATTTGCTAACTAATTTACAAGTAAGTACGTAGGAATAGTAAGTTCAGATTATAATGGTTCAAAATAGTGGTAATGGTTCAATATAATTGTTCACTCGTAGTGCCTCCCCCGTTACCCGTCAGCGCGGCGGTATTGCCATACCCCCTTAGGCGTCTCCCGGCAGATTGGAAAGATCTCGTGAAGTGCTACCCCCTTGGCCGCCAGCCCGGGGCATCACTAGATCTTTCCAATCCAACCAATCAACCCCATAGGGCGCGCTGACAGACGGCACGCAACCCACACCTACCGTGGGCTTGGTAACCCCTTTCGGGATCACCGTCGAAGCGCCTACGCTCCTGTCCCCTTCATCGACCGGTTAGCCCCCTTTCGGGGGATCCCTCGGCGGGACCAAGTTTAGCATGATTCGATTATCTTACAGGTATTCGCCTGCAGTGCCCCCGTGAACGGGCATCATTGCGCCGGCTGCTAGGCGGCGGGGTGGGACATCAGACATCACATCAAATTCAGATTGCCACGCGTGGTTAAATATGAAATTTGCTTTATTTTATCTACGTAGCTTATTTTGGTATTAGGTTTTGGCGGGAAATTTACCCCACGGTCGCCGTTTATTTTCGAAGGCGGCCTCGATCTGCCGTTTAACGCACAACGCCCACAACGCACAACCGACATCCAATTGTTCTTTGGAAGCAATGGCGCACGCAGATCATCCGAGGATGCCGAGATCGTGCCCGTTGCTGGGACACAGCTGGAACTAGGTCGAAGAGTAGGTCTTCGACCTAGCTCCAGCTGTGTCCCAGTAACGTCCTAATATTTTCTCGCCGTTAAGACGCAGCCACAGAACTACTTCTCGCCGGCCGTCAGGCATCGAAAACCAACGAGAAGATGAGATGAAGGTACTCATCACAAAAAACGTACCACCTCGAGATCGTCGTCCTCCCCGACGCCGAGGACATCATTCTCCTCATCAACGCCACGCTCCTCGACGCCAAGGTCCTCGGCCTGAGCATCCTCCTCTACGACGCCGAGGAGCGTCCTCCTTCTCCTCGTCTCCTAGAGGTTGTGCTCCTCCTCCGACACCATACACCGCTGGCGCCGGTGCTACGCCACGGCCCCCGACGCTGCACGCTACGCCGCGGGCGCCGTACTACGCCACAGCCGCAAACGCTGAGCCAGCCGTCTTCAACGGAGAACGGTTCGGCGTACGTACGTCGAGATGGCGTACACAACAATCAACAATGTCGAGGAGGACAACGACGACGACGACGAGAAGGACGAGAAAGACGAGGAGGAGGAGGACGACGACGACGACGACGTTCGACGATGATCTCGCCGGCGTCTCCTCGTCGACGATGATCGAGATTCCTCTTGGCGCACACAACAATCCTCCAGGACAACGACGAGGACGACGAGAAGGACGAGAAAGACGAGAAAGACGAGGAGGAGGACGACGACGACGACTAGGACGACGTTCGACGATGATCTCGCCGGCATCTCCTCGTCGACGATGAGAAGGAGAAGAAGGGTCTCCCCGTCGATCTCTTCGTCGACGAGGAGAGGAGGATCATCTCCTCATCTCTTCGTCGACGAGG
>JAZGVR010000906.1:0-12275 GCA_037356255.1 Thalassiosira tumida | reverse complement strand
TAGCATACACCTGAAGGTTTCAGTACGCATATGTACGAAGGTGTACGAAGTTGTTGGGCCATGCGCGACTGGATGAGCCACGACTTATCACGGTCAGCGCACAGACGTCTCTGTGCTCAGTCGTGACACGGGACCCATAATAGGCCGCCTATGTCACTCGCCCCCCGGACTGACCATATGATTCCTAAGCGGAATAATGAAATGTTTTCTGTGCCGTAATGGCGCGTATGGCAGCGAACGTCAAAACCCTATGGGAAAAAGATCGTTCTAAGGAGCTCTCGGAAACATGGTACTTAAAGTGTACTTACATGTATCGTTGATCGTGTGCGCTTACGTTGCGCTAGCAAAAGTCTTTTGGAAGAGGTTTAGCTACAGTTAGTGAGACTGTAAATTGGACAAATTATTCTTATCATTTTTAATCTTTTAATTCCCTATCATATCTTTACACATTCAATACATTATTCCTAATGACATACCGCGTTAACCCTCGTGGTAAGGTGTGACTCTTCTAATATTTATTCGTTCAGACATCGTTCCGCGTTGAATCCGGATGGTACCGTTCGTATGTACCGATGTGACGACAAAAGGCCCAATGTATGGTGCCTGCGCCTTGCGGAGTATTGCACCGTCCTGTTTATTCAGAACTTTCTGCCCAACCTGATAATCGAAGTCTGCCCGTAAGGCGTTCTCTTTTGCATTACTTCGATCAGTTTGTTGTTGACGTCGTCGTCCAATGGTGGACCAATCTGCAATATAAGGAATGTCAAATAACATATCTCGGCCAAATATCGCAGCGCCAGGCAACGTCTTAAGCACGGTGTGGTGCGTGGAGCGAATAGCCCACGCTGCATTCGAGATGAAATCATCTATCGTTTCGTTGTTAATCGTCTCGGCCAGGTCTAACTGGCTTGCGCGAAGCATGTCACCGAAGACAGCGTGTATTCGCTTGAGTATAGCATTCGCTTGTGGATTCCTGACAGTGGTAGATTTTTGCTGTAACCCATATGACTCGCATAGGGATCGGAAGTGGAGTTTGAACTCACTTCCGTTATCATAAATCACGCATTTTGATCTAGGATAACGACTTAGCCACTGCTTGTTAAATAACCGTGAAACTTCCATCGAACTTTTATCGATCGTAGTTTCCGTTACTTCTTTCCCTTTTTTACGACGTGTTATCGTAATCGTAGGTAGTTGAACAATTTCAAACCACCCAGTCGCGGGATCAATCATCGTGAGACACATGAAGTCTAGGACAGTGTTGTCTTTTCCCTTGAGCGTGTATGGACCTATTAGTATTAGGTCTACGCATACATACCGCCAAGGTACTTCAATGACAAACTTACTGGGTAACTTCCCATACTTCTGCCGTCTTTTTTTGCTGGTTTGGCAAATGTGACAGTGCTTGACGTGTCTTCTGACGTCAGATTGTAATGATCGCCAGTACATAGTTTGTGCGATTGTCTCTTCCAACCTGGTGTGACCAGGATGGAGCAAATAATGATGATACCATTGTATTATTTTACTTTGTAAAACTTGTGGCACGACTATCTTGTCATTTTTGTAAACAACTAGATTTGTCTCATCAATTACTTTGAGAGAATGAAACTTATCCTTTTCGTTAGCCCTTAAAGTAGACTTAAAGTACTTCTTTAATTTACGATCGCGTCGTTGCTCTTGCGCAATTTCGTTAATCGTGGGGGGATATATTTCTTCTTCGCTTCCTTCCACGGTAGCAAACACATGGTTAACACTCATGCAGTTCCTCGTGGAGCCATTCGCTGACATAGCGGGGTTTAGAACCTGGGGTTCACACGTGAAGGGTCTAAAACCCAACTCGCCCCCATGCTGGACGTCATCTTCCTGCATGTAATGGCTAAGCATTGTTGCCATGTGGCAGTACCTAGTGTGGGCACTGAGATCCTTTACATTCTTCTCAGGATCATACTCTAATCTACTTAGAGCATCAGCAACAGTGTTGTCTACACCTTTGATGTATACAATCTCTGGTCCATATTCCTCTAGAATCAACCTCCATCGATAAACTCGTTCGGAGGTTAGTCCCAAGGCTTTATGTGTCAAGTTTTTATGGTCAGTAAAAACCTCGATACATTGACCCCATAGCATTCCCTTAAATTCTTTAAGGCATTCTACAATGCTTAATAACTCTAGTTTGGTTATAGAGTATTTGCTTTGCGCTTCAGACAGCTTACGGCTGAAATACGCTATGACCCTTCCCTTTTGCACAATGACAGCTCCAAGCTGTCGTTGTGAGGCATCTGTAAATACCTCAAAGTGCTCAGAGAAGTCCGGATAGGCCAGTATGACGTCACGGGCCATAACTTCTTTTATGCCATCAAAGGCTCGATGGTGACTGTCATTCCAGTACCAAGACTTTTTCTTCGTGCCATTGCGACAAGTTACTTTAGTCTTACCACACTCACCGACTAAGTCAGTGAGGGGTGCGAGAAAATGGCTTCGTTTTTCCCATAGATCCCGGTAATATTGTACCATTCCCAGGAATCTACGTAGTTCTCTTACGTTTTTGGGAGGCGTGATTGCCAGTATTGCCGATACTTTCTGCGGAACAGGCTTAATGCCTTCTCTGCACAGTACATATCCTAGATACTCTACTTTGTCCTGGGCGAAGAAGCTCTTTCTTGCATTTACTTTGAGATTCGCATCTCGCAATTGTACCAATACTTCTCTTAGTTTAGAGAGATGGGCTACATACGTTCCTTGTGTGATCACTAATAGATCATCAATGTACACTCTGACGTACTCAAGGGATTCCATTAGGCTTGACATATTTTCTTGGAAAATGTCCGGCGAACCAGACATTCCCATAGGTAATCGCAAGTACGAGTACTTACCCCAAGGTAAAACCAGGGTGCATATCTTTTGCGCGTCACCATCTAACCTAATAGTGTAGTACCCCATATTAAGGTCCAACGAGGTTGCGTAAGTAAACCCTTCCATTTCTTGTAGAACGGTACTTATTTTCGGTACTGGGTATGGTGTACAAATAATAGTCTTATTGACTTCTTGGAAATTTGTCACTACCCTTACAGTTTCATCCTTCTTAGGGATAACGAACGTAGGCAAACCGTATGGGGTCTCTGGCTGTTTCTTTAGCACTCCTAGTTCGCACAACCTCTTTATTTCTTTCTTAAGCGTTTCCAAGTGGACACGCGGGACCGGATAAGGCTTGCTATGGTACGGTTTGGCGCCTGGTTTCAGTTTAAAACCTACTGGGTCCGTTTTCCAGTCACCCAGAGTGCCATCAAACAACTCTTCAAATTCTGAAAGAAGTTTAAGCAAATCCTTTTGCTGTGATGGGTCTAGATGTTCGCAGCTATTAGCGATAATATCTGGAAGATTAGCTTTTTTGTAATTGGCATCCAATATCTTTACGGCTCGGTTGGTGGCCTCGCGCATAGATACTGGTTCCAATAATTCCCTGAATTGGGCACGAATGGATTTCATATCCAAATTGCTAAAATCTTTCATTGGTAATGTAACCTGATCTATGGTTAGCATACCATCGGCGAAATCAAGAACGACGCCCATATTGGCGAGGCTCTTCACACCAACGATTAGATCGTATACCGGTGGCGGTTGGTCTGCGGGCACTCTGACTATGTCAGGGCGCAAGACCGCCTTTTTCGACTTCGAAAACTCTGGAAAAGCTATTGAGAGGTCTCCTACATCCTTCGTTTGGAATGTACCGCTAGACGTTCTCCATTTTTGAGGAGCGATTCTTTTATTGCGCAGGATAACACTTGAACTACCGTGTTCGAATAGTAGGTCTCCGTCGGAGCCATTATCCAGCAAAACTTTCATAGCTTTGAACCTATTCTCAAGTGTTTTGTGTTGATAGACACGCTGTGGAGGAGGCGCTCATCAACATGACCCTCCGACAAACCACCGTGCAAACAAAGTAAATNTGTTGATAGACACGCTGTGGAGGAGGCGCTCATCAACATGACCCTCCGACAAACCACCGTGCAAACAAAGTAAATATTAAACAGTTAAATTAAATTAAAAAAGTGAGACCAGATGCATTTCATCCTCGTCATGCGGTTCACTCCGCGCTCTCACAAAAACATATATTTGATACCACGTCGTGATATCTTGACCTCTCTCTAAGGTCCCCACAACTCCCCGTGGGGGCCCAGCTAGTCCTATCCAGCGTAGGAATCGATACATGTAGGTATGCATCGATGTCCCAATGTCGGGGGATGGAATGGGCAGTATCGCCATTTCCCCCCCTTATCTAGTAGTGCCAGAACGGGCTCACATGTCGCGTAGAATACCTTGAGGCCTGCCTCACTGTCTCCGGACTTAGTTCCCGCTGGGTATTATACTCCCCCCATTCCAAGCTAGTTGATATCTCTCTCCGACGAGTCTGAGCTTTGCTAAATCTTGCTTCGAGATCCTTCGTCCGACTAATCTCGCCTGTCTGTTGCATGTGATCCAGAGCTTTTCCACATCGTCCGTATCTCGCTACATTTTCCTTTATCGCCAAATGAGTCATCTCTCAACAATAACTCTGTCACCATCGTCATGGTATATTATAATCCTAAGTGAATAGGCTCTTGTTGCTGCCTCATCAGCACTCAAGCCCATCCACGGCCATCTCTGCCTACTCCTTAAATACAAACTAGTTAGTATGTCATAGCCGGTTTATTGTTGAAGCACCGGTGTATTCTCCGTCGTTTTTGGGGATATTTACCAAAATAAAGCTCTATGGCAACCACCTTTAATCTCGACAAAGAAACAATGCAATATGTGTCTCAGTGTCATTGCAAAGCGTGTTGCTCAAGTGGGCGATCCAAAGCTCTATGGCAATGTTGTGAGCTAATACATCATCTATCCGACACAATGGAGTACATACAAGGACCCACCCAAATAATCTAGCGTATGTGTTTTATGCACCACTTGTGGCTATACACTAAGCAAGCCATTCAATGTGTAAACTTTGGGTAGATACCTACACAACTTGGCTATCGCCTTATAGTTTAGGTATCTACCCTCAAGTTATACATTTCATGGCTTAGTGTGTAGCCACTTACGGTGCATAAACTATGCAAGCTAGATTATTTGAGGGTGTCCTTTTATAGTGATCTCCATGTGTTGTTGCAGGTCAGCTGCTCGGCACGCTATTGACGGGTTGTGCAGCTAATATTTTAAATAAATCTGTTATTTCTCAAATATGTGTACCTTTATTAACATTTAGCTCTAATTAGTAGGCTCCCCGTCCCTCTTACACCTTCAACACTATCGTGGGAAGGGTTGAGTGTCATCCCCTCATGTGCCAGGCTGGTCTGGGCCACAAAAAAACCAATAGTTGGCTGCGGCGTCAATGGGATACAAGGATGCTGCACTGGACACGTGTTTTTTGCAAGGCTGGCCCTTCCACTCCCGTCAAAAATTATGTCCTTATGACCCTTGTCATTACACTTTTGATATCAGACCCCAGCTTTGGCTCTTGAACCATATTGATTGGAGTGCAGCAGTCAATTTCCGTCAGAGCGGCTATGTTGGGCCATGGTCGTTGATCAGTTGTTCAGAGGCTGCTGATAGCTATGATGTTTCAAAATATGGATGGTGTAACTAAACATATAAAATTGAGAAGATTAATTTTCTAGACAAAGATGGTATTTTATAAATTGAAAAATAGATAGTATATAACTTAGTTCTATACTGTAAGTATATTTAAGGAAATTATTAAACCTTAATGTTAATCGCAAAATACGACCGATGTCGTACTTACAAAAATTTGTTAGGCGATCTCGCCATTTTGTTAGTAAATTGCAATTATTATCTTAAAAAATGGTGATTCTTTTGGGGGTGTGGGAGCAACCGCTTGTCAATTTAGTTGTCTAAGTTCGACCCTTTTTTTTGATACGCTAAAGCAAGCCTTTTCTAGCGTAGAACGATCAAGCACAAGCCAATATTTAGGGCGAACCCCCTTACTTACAAATTTTATACCTAAGAGCGATTATTACCTCACGGAAAGAGCGATTATTACCTCACGGACGAGGTTGTTTAATGGCTATCCCGTTTAGGTACTATCCCAAATTCTATCCCGCTCCGTCTGTCCGTCACCGAGCTACTGAATACACCCTTCGCATTACTACCTTACTAAAATAGATAATTTGACTTTATCTCTCCCCTGGGAGGTCTTAATATGTTTTATCTCACCAAAGACATCACTCGAATGATTTACCCCCCTCCCCCTAAAATGGTCTTGCATGTTCCGTATGCATCTTCTGCTATCGGAAGAAATTTATATCAGCCTCTAATATTCAAAGCCATCGAGCCTGCTAATATTCGAAGTGTTCGATCTCATCGTCAAATGTAATCTGTTTATCCTGCTAATTTCTGGTGTTGTTATCACCCTATCCAATGCCTACCTCCACCCCCGCCACGCCAACTAACGTTACCTCCTCAGATGGCATTGATGATCCCCCACCTCCCCTCCTCGGCTGGGATGAAACCATTGATTTAACAGGAAGCGATTCTGACGACGATGACGAAGTGGAAGATATCAATGTTGGAATTCCTCGTATCCCCCCGCCCCTGGGACTCCTCGGGCGCTTATACTTCGGCTTTACGTCAATTCAAATCGAACGCAGAAGCCAAAGCTGGGGCGGCAGAAGCTAAAGGTGGAGCGGCCGACGACTCGGATGACGACTCGGATGCCATCAGTGAGGGGTCTTTCGATGGTTTCCTGGGCGACTCTGATTCGGACGAAGATTACGAAGAGGAAGTAGATTACGAAGAGGAAGTAGATTACGAAGAGGAAGTAGATTCCGACGAAGAGTCCGAGGAAGAAGAAGAGTTAGATATTCTCCCCCAGGATGTCAGAAATACCAGCAGGCGTAGGTTCATTACGAATACGAACCCTTCGAAATCCATCGAGAATCTGAAACCACCATCGAAACCCAGCTGCAAAAAGTTTGGACCGAACCCCAAAAATCCAATCATTAATGATGACCTTTTACAACAGGATGAGGAGGAAGCTGAAAGCTCTGCTATTCTCCCTGGGGGCTTCGGCAACGACAGCACTCTTGCCATAATGGAAAAAATTAAGCAAGCTGTTGTCTCTGGAGACAAATATCGTGTGTATGAGGGGCAGGTTGGGCGTCCGCAAGGAATGGTGCAAGTGACCCCCCCTCAGAGCACGGCCTTTTGTCGAATCGGTGATGTCATTGCCATTGATGTTCAACCTAGGATTAAGAACACTTACGGTTGGTGCGGTTGTTTCCCTGCCGGCTGGAATGGCAACAACAAGCTTCAACGAAGAAGAATAGAAAAAAGGTAATCTTTGGTTTCCGCGAGGGGTCCAATGCGAAGTTCGCTCACCTATCTGATCCTGACGAGGTAGAGGTCTAAGTTAAAATAGTATAATGTTACTTGTGAAACAACGATCAGTTAATTACTAGCTTCGCTTTCTTTTCTGAGATCTATTCTTCTTCCTCAAACGGGCTGACCTACGTCGTTTGTTCTTGGGATTAGTCCCCCAAGCTAAATTTGAATGATTTCCAGGAGAAATGGTTGTCACATATCCATCTGACTCCTGCACCCATAGAGAGCAAGAAGTGACATGACTGACTAAACCGCCATAAAAAGTTCAAGTAACAAATATGCTATCTTCATTGAATGATGGTGATGATTGATCCCAGCAAACACCTGCCTCTGGCAGAACAAAACATTGCACATGAGATATTCCAGTCGATTTGTGTGCATCAATATCCGTTGGCGTCCATACGCAAGTAGTTGGCAAATGACATTTTTTTCGCGAGTACTCTTTTTGAGAAGACGGTGAGGAAAAATCTCAAACATTTTGGAATATTAATCCTTCAATGCAAGATTCGAACTATTATTCACATAATTCCAAAACAACTCAGCATCACTAGAACAGATACAGTCATTGTCCGTGTGTTCTCTGTTCGAGAACAAAATATATTTATGCGGGAAAGTCAAAATAATGTGTGGAGATAGTTGTGACGATCGGACCCGTTCACCATCAACTTCTTGCCGAGACTTCCGTGCCACACCCATTCCAATATCTCCGCAATACCCAGCATCAAAGCAAACGTGCAAGCAAATTCAGTCTCCGGTTGTATTTCAGAATACTTCTTGGAAGATATTGCACACAAGGTATATTTCAAACTTGCATCAGATTTCTTCCCTCTGTTCTTGCATGGGATGAAAGTGCAGGAATCAGAAACAATTGGCGATGGATTGAACTTTAAAGCGGATCCAGAGGGATGCATATATCCAACGAAAGAACCTTCTTTTGTCAGGTGAAATGTCTCGCATTTTCCGTAAGACCATGTGGCCTTCACAACTGTCGGGGATGCCATATCTGGGTCGATAGATAGGTATGGGCGTTTGCTGCGACGTGCGACTTATACAGCCATAGGTATCGGTTGACCGAGTATGGAAAAACCTCAAGTGTGAGAGACGATACAAGGCCCTGAAAAATTTGAGAAACAACACAACGTAGACAGGCTCGGTCAAACAGAACAAGAACAACTTGGGGTTCAGAAGATGCTTGGGCTTCTTGAGTACGGATCGTAGGTGGAGAAGATTGAGGGTGGAGAAGATGGGATGACTACGCCAAAATAGTGCAACTCTATAGAAATGTTTTGGACATGTGGATGAAGTTGTAAAAATTACGGTTAGGATGATGCAATGAAAGACGTATATTTGCGGATATAAATTTTGGACAAACTTACAAAGAAAGTCTGAGTGGGAGGGCGCTGCTGGGTCGGACCCGCCGTCGGTGTCCGTGGCTAAGACGACGCTGAAGGCGGACTACGTGGGAGGGCGCTGCCACGTGTTGGAGGCGTGGGAGAACGCTCGCGCTGTCGGTGGGACGAAATTGAGTGGAGGGCGCTGCCCTTGTTGGAGGCAGACGCCGTGGGAGTGTGTGGGAGGGCCTTGATTAAGATGGAAGGCGCTGGCGCTGACTGTGTTGGAGGCGGATGTCGTGGGAGGATGCTGGCGCTGTTAGGGGGGCGCAACTAAGATGGAGGGCGCTGACGCTGCCGTTGTTGGAGGCGGACGCCGAGGGAGGAGCGGAGTGCGTGGGAGTGTGCGCGCTGCCGCTGCCGCTGCCGGTGATAGAGGCGGAGTGCGTGGGAGTGTGC
Source organism: Thalassiosira tumida (assembly GCA_037356255.1). Lineage (NCBI taxonomy): Eukaryota > Bacillariophyta > Thalassiosirophyceae > Thalassiosirales > Thalassiosiraceae > Thalassiosira > Thalassiosira tumida. The sequence goes on along the minus strand of JAZGVR010000906.1, from coordinate 3,111 downwards.
GCGCTGCCGCTGCCGTTGTTGTGAGCGGACGGCGCTGCCGCTGCCGCTGCCGTTGTTGTGAGCGGAGTGCGTGGGAGTGTGCGCGCTGCCGCTGCCGCTGCCGGTGATGACTCGAGTGCCGCTGCCGCTGTCGGTGTTGAACGCAGCGGCGGCAAGATCAGCAGCAGCGGCGCGAGGGGGATTGCTCGGCTGGATTCGGGGGTGGGGGAAAGACTGCTTGGCCGTCTGGTGGCGAGGCGATGGTGACGGCCGGTGATGGCCACGGTGACGGCAACGGCGACGGTGACGGTGACGGTGAAAGCCCATTAGCAGATGTCAGCGTGGACTGGTACATATTGCTGTAGAATATAGCTAAAATGTAGCTAAAATTAATTAGTAACAGGTAAGATCTTTAAGAAAAGATCCGGAATAAGTATGGAGGGTGATAGAGGATAAATAAAGGAATAAAATATGGTACTAACTTATTTTACCTATTTAGTGGCTAAGCTGCCGCGTACTCATTTACGCGGTAGATATATCCCCAGATCGGCTCTCGTCGTTCAGCGGACGCATAAACTGAACACTCAAGCTAGCAGTTTGCCGCGCGCCTCTATAATGTTTACAAAGAGACAAAAAGACTCTTGGGATATAGCTTCGAGGGATAAAATCCAATAGCCAGTAGATACGAAGGTAGGGTACCGTAACTACGGTAGGTACGTAGGTAGGGTACCGTATGTAGCACTTGTGTACCCTCTGCCTACTAAAACAGGAACATAAGTATATGGAGGGTGATAGAGGATAAATAAAAGAATAAAATATTTAACGGGTAAAATCCATTTCTTTGAGAGAAGGGAAGGTTGGATCTTGGGAGGGGTCGCTGTTAATTTAATGAACGAAAAGTGGAATGATGTTCGGGGGGGGGGGGGATACCCGCCGGATATTGATTGACCATGAGATGGGGGTGCAAACCATTGTGGTCACCTATCATCACAACAACGAAACAAACTATTACGCATGTTAATTGAGTTTGAAGAATTGTTCGATGGAACTCTAGGTGATTTTAAGACGGATCCAGTCACGTTTCGACTTAAGGAACGTGCAAAACCATACCACGGTCGTCCCTACCCTGTTCCTCATGCACAATTGGACATGTTGAAAAAAGAGGTAGATAGACTGGAGAAACTAGGAGTAATCAAAAGACAGCCAACGTCAGAATGGGCATCTTCCTCGTTTCCAATTCCAAAAAAAGACAAAACCGTCAGATTTCTGACCGATTTTAGAGAAGTGAACAAAAGGATTATTCGTACTCCGTTCCCTCTCCCTAAAATTAGCTCCGTTTTACAAGAAATGGAGGGGTTACCTATGCTACTGCCCTAGATCTAAATATGGGCTACTACACTATTAGGTTAAATCCTAATGCTCAACGCATATGTACTATAATTCTCCCCTGGGGAAAGTACTCGTACTTACGATTGCCTATGGGTATGTCCGGATTGCCAGATATTTTTCAAGAAAAAATGTCTGACCTGATGCGAACCCTTGAATACAAGCAGCGCCTCGATTTCGATTACACCGTGGGACAGAAAGTCCTTCTCAAGAAAGATGGTATTCTCCGCAAAGCAGAAGACAAATATGACGGCCCTTACGTCATAACAAATGTGTACACAAACGGCACAGTCAGGATTCAACGCGGCACTATTAATGAAAGATTGAACATCAGGAGGCTTACACCATATTTTGAGCGAGAAACGTAATTATGTGTGAAGTTAATTTCTAACAGCAGTTGCTGATATACGAATAAAATTTAANCGAGAAACGTAATTATGTGTGAAGTTAATTTCTAACAGCAGTTGCTGATATACGAATAAAATTTAACAAGTTAGACAAGCAGTCCAAACACACGTTATCTTTTAGTACCCAATTTTATACTCAGTACAACCTTCGACAAGAGATAATTCGCCCGGGTGTTTTCGCCTTATAGCTAGGTGGTACTTAACGTATGTAGCCGTCGCCGACAGCCGTCAACTTCGTTGGCGATCAAAATCGTTCGAGCTGTTTTCGAACAGACATTCTGAGGTAGATAAGCTTAGTTAAAGTAAACTAATATGTTTAGGTTTTACAAATCTACGTCAAAAAGCCAGATATACTGAGTATCGTACGTTAACCTTTACATAAAAGACCATATCAAACATATAAATTAAATATTACATAACTCTATGTCGAATTGCCGCCGCGCACGATCGATACCGCCGCTTCTAACATAAGCCGCTTTTCACATCACCTCTATCTCTTGACGAGCATCATGAACACAGAATGCTCGGACCAAAGGATGCCGACATGGGCGTGGATAGTGTGGCGATCGTCGTCAACGGGATCGGCGTCTCGGACACGCGCAGGGGAGAGGGCGCGGCGATCATCGTCGATCACCGCCGCAGCCGAGGCGTTGATGCCGCCACAGCCGAGGCGTCTCTGTCCCAGCCGAGGCGTCGGAGCCAGCCTGTCCGTCAAGACGGTGGCGTGATTGTACGACGCGTGCAATACAGTTAAAATATTAAATGAAAGTTGATGGAGCTTAAAAAGTGCATTATATTTATAAACTAAACAGTTGATCGGGGCGACACCCGAGGTCATTCGACGGCTGGACCCAAGTGTCGGCCAGCCTCCCGAGGGCGCCCGTGCCCCCGTCGCAGCCGTCATAGTCCGACTGCGACGTTGACCCTTCCATCAACACATCGTCTGCCGACACTCCAGCCGTCGTGTTGTCGGAGGGGGGGGATGCAGGCGCTGTGGCCCTCTCTCTTGACCCGAGGTCATTCGACGACCGGACCCAAGGGTCGACTGGCCTCCTGAGCGCGCCCGTCCCCCCGTCGCAGCCGTCATCGTCCGACTGCGACGTTGGCCCGTCTGTCAACCCAAGGCCCGTCGACACTCCGAGGGGGAGAGGATGCAGGCGCTGTGACCCCTTCTCGGTGATCGTCGTGGGCAACAACATAGGGGGTCCGTCCACATAGTGATCGATCCGCTGTCGGCTGCCCGCACGAAAGAACGCGCTCCCCGAGGTCCGGCAGGACCTCGTGCGTCGCGAGGATCCACCTCCCGGACGCAAAACGCCTCCACCTGGGTTGATTGTTG
>JAZGVR010000585.1:0-10712 GCA_037356255.1 Thalassiosira tumida | reverse complement strand
TTTTGCGACGGCGCGGCAAAACATTGCATCAGGAGATGCGATTTTTTGGAGGGGAAAGTCCTCTCCTCGCCAGTGCAGCGACCGTCGTTTGTTGGGGGGAGTAGGGCTTTCAGTGAAGCCACTGCATGCCCCCATCCGACGGCAACTCGTTGAGCGCGGCGGCCGTCGACGTGAGGCGACAATCGGATTTAAGCCGTATCGTCGCCTCTCATCTCTCATCCGATCGGATCTGATCGATTACAGGTGGACGGACGGAGGTTCGATCGTTGATCGAGTGAGTACAATATTGTACTTCGTACGTAGGTACGATAAGTACATACTTTGTAGAATTACCTTAAAATTTAAAGAAGAGACTGTAGGTAGTAAAATATACTTAAATCCTACGCGGGATGATTCTAATCATGAGTGACCGCGAGTGCTCGTAAAGCTGTGAAAATACGTCGAAGTCGGTGCACGCCACAACCGACCCGTCCTTTGGAAATGGCGACAATGATTCGATGGGTGGAAAACAAGGAGGCACTGTTGGAGAAAACGAAAGTGGAGTGAGCGACGGGGTGGCGGAGGATGACCGTGGTACGCCGACCTGTCGAAAATAACGGCGATTTGGTCAATGCAAGTTTGGAAGCGTAGCTAACGCGATGGACAAGAAATCCAGATGCCTCCCATATCTCTGCTAAATGTGCATCAATGTGCCAATGATTGTGCTAGACGACATCATTTTTCTGTTTACCATATTTTGAGTGTGTTTGTAACCAACTGAAACAAATAATATGAATATGTCGCAACATTTGCACGTGTGCTGTTACTTTTATTTAGCTCGCTATCTTCCTGAAATAAGTGAAAAATCTGAGTTAATCACCAGTTCCAGTTGGCAGAGCAAAGATTCAATTCCTTATTTTCGTTCATGCAAAGGCAAGTTGATTCTCGTCAACTTCATGTCTCAAACGAAGAGAGCGTTGACCGTCCACTTGGCCTGCACTATGACCTCAGGTAACTAGCATATTATTTTTGGTCTATCTGAGTATGGTGTCTTGGTTTGTGTTTAAAATGCGCCAAGTCTATATTGGCAAACTCTACAAGGGATGGTGTGATCCTCATCACAACCCAATTCATCAGAGCAAAACAGCCCGTGGAATTAGGTTTGTGTGTGCAATATCATCATACAAATGATCGCTGCAAAGATCAACTGAAACGGTAGATCTAATATTAGAGTTGCAGATATCATTCAGCATTCAATTACAAAAACTTGGTTGGTCCATCTCTGGGTCAAGGGAAGGAGAATGGCTTTCCACGCGGTCAACTGCCAAAATGAGATCTTTTTGACCACCCAAGAATGATATGCCGTGCGACGTTCGAGGACGTCAACGGAAAGGATGCAAATTAGACTTCTATGGTCTCCAATTTTAAATTGACGGCACAGCATCCCAACCCGCGGCGTCACTCTCTCTCTCTTTGTAACCCCACTGGCGCTGATTACAACCATACACTTTTGGACACAAACGGCTGGACTCAAACGCCACGCGCCGCTTAATTACACACGGCTCGAATTACTTACTCCGAGATTACATCATGTGTCACCGCACGCTCAAATTACAGCAGTGCACAAATAAATAAAATAAAAACGTGCTGATTACAAAACGGCCTTTTGAAAACATGCACACTTGCACGGCGTTTCCTTATAGAAACGGAATGTGGAGCGTGCAATTACAAAAGGGCCATAAAAAACATGCACGGGTGCAAAACCTTTCAAAACGGATGTTAATCGACACAAAACCGTACAAAAACGATGTTTTTTGATTGATCAAGTCGCGAGATCAACTTTCGCGCGACGAAAAAAAAACACCAGATTTGACGTACGATTGAAAACCGTTAAAGAAAAAATTGAAAGGTGACCAAAAACATACAAAAAGGATTTATTTTGAGAAACAGAACATAAGATGTTGCGTGCATGTTTGAAAACTGACTAAATGTAATCGCACTCGATCGAAGTGTTCCCAAATAAAAGAAATGAAAGGGTCGTATTTTGATCGATTTTGAGTTGTTCAAGTTAAAATGAGAGTGTCTACGAAATAAAACCCTTTTAAAATGCCCTAATTTTACAACATAATTACTTACTCATCTCAATCCATCGACATTCGACATCGACATCGAAATCGACATCGCCATCCCCCCCCCCTCCTCAGCCGCATCGCACATAACCGGCCGGCGTCCGCTTTCTTGTTACGCGCCTGGTACGGGACCTGCACCGCAAGCGTTGGCGCCAGGCACCAGGGCGAGAGCGTCATGTAGGTACGATGACGAAGACGACGGCGTGGGCGGCGGGGCGACGACGATGACGGGCGCGGTGGTGACGGCTAGGACGGTGACGATGACGAAGGGCGCGGCGGCGACGGAGGGGGCGGCGATGATGACGATGTCGTCGGCGCCGACGAGGACCACGTCTGGGTCGGCTGAAACGAGGAATAAGGCGAACGGGGTGGATACGACGACGAATGCGACGACTGGGGTGGCGACATTGACGACGGACGGGGCTGACTGTGACGATGAAGATGGTAACGGGGGCGGCGGCGACGGTGGGGACGGCGACGACGGAGTGGCGACGATACCGAAGATGGCGACGGGGGCGTTGACCATGATGACGGGGTGGCGGGGGGTAATCAAAGGGGCGTTTCTGACGACGCAGGCAAGGTGATGAAGAAGACGATGGGGGGTCTGGGTTGGAGCACAAAGACTAAATATTTTAAACCTTATTCAAAAATAAACGACTATTGTATTACAACATGAAATCTGACATTGTTTCCATTATTTTGCTCGTGTCCTTTTCACTCTTTCTCTAAGTTCGCTTGCTCAGAACTCAGATCGATGTTTTGGAGTTCGGTCAGACTGATTACCATTTCCGTCAGCCGTAGTTTTGACTCTTGTTCGCCATATCCATTGACGATCAAGTCAAACTTGCTAACGTTCGACGATCGCGCCACTCTCGCTGACGCTTATCAACGCAACAGCTGATTAGATAAAATGTTTGTCATTTTTTGGGGATGTTTTGAGCGGCTTGTGTTGTTTGTGTCCATCCGGTTGCGTCCAAAAGGCCCTGTGGTAATCAACACAGTAGGGTTACATTCGTAAAGGCACTCGTGATCAGGCTTGTAATCTTTTAATCAAAGTGCTTGTGAGTTTGATCACAAAACTCGTGGTTTGTAATCTGCCTGGTTCACTCGCAAGCTCGTGAACCAGGCAGATTACAAACCACTCGTTTTGTGATCAAACTCACTTGCACTTTGATTANNNNGTGAGTTTGATCACAAAACTCGTGGTTTGTAATCTGCCTGGTTCACTCGCAAGCTTGTGAACCAGGCAGATTACAAACCACTCGTTTTGTGATCAAACTCACTCGCACTTTGATTACAAGGTTACAAGCCTGAACACTCGTGCAATTACTTATAGTAATTGACGACTTATCACGTCAAATCGCATATCGGCGATGGAAAATGGTCGTTGGCAAGTTGCAATTACGTCGGCAGCATATTTTTGAATTCTCGTCAATTTTTTTTTACGCTCGAGGTAAATATGTTCGTACGTAAGTACATAATTGTACGATTCCGCGCACGTAGCATTAACTCGTCATCTCTTCGATTAACTTTCTATCTACGAACTCTATCATTTCCGAAAACACTTTTCATCGACTTCCCATGTCATAGGGCTACTTAACAGGAATCCAGGTAAGTCGGTTCTGGGAAAATACGAAAAACCAGCGACCAGCGACCAACCACCAACCACCAACCTCCACCATGGCATCATCGACTCCGTCCGCTGCGCTACTTTGATGGCGGCCGTATCAGCCCATTGGATTTTTCGGAAAAATCCAATGGGCGGAACGGCCTACGGACATCGTCGTCGAGGGCTACAGTGATTGGCGTAATTTAAAACTAAGCGCGTAATATCATACTAGCTAATTATTACCCCCTAAAAACGCTCGCGCGGCGCGTCGGCCGCTGATCATGGTCGGATCGCAGCGCGGTTCGCCACGTTTGCTAATATCGAGCAGGGCTTCAATTGAAGACCCTGCTCGACCCCAGCGGCCATGAACTCGACGGGGTAGACCATCGCGACCATCACCATCCGATGGGGATGGTGATGGTGGTCGCTGGTCTGTTGTTGTGTATTATTGTGTTGTGTGAAGTGGTTTTTGGCGCGGATTACGTACTGTACCTAGGTAAAGCTAGGTAAAAAAGCGGCGCGTGTAAAATAGGTATGGTACAATGATGCTCTGTGGGAGAGACGTTATAACCACAACCCTCTTGAGCCTCGTGAAAACTTGTTTGAACATCGAGAAAGCCAAGAAGCAGGGCTTTCTTTTGAGCCACTACACGCCTACTGAGCATGAATTTAAGGGTACTAACTAACGCACCAAAGAAGCTCATCTAAAAAGTGGCGCGTATACGCGCCGTTACCTGGATTCCTGTTAAATAGCATAATTATATCCAATATTTTTCATAGCAGACATTTATAAGTAATCTTACTAAAATCATTCGATATTAAACCAAATATTGTATTTCGACGATATTGATTATATTACCTTAAGCCTACAATGCCTTCTCCTTAAACTTAAGTAGGTCAAATGATTACTCTATGCACCGCTACCTTCCTACGTTCATACCTAGGTATTTCGGTAGGTACATACTTCTGGGTAGGTTAGAATTTTGGTGTGGATAACCTTTTCGTAGAATAAGAGCTCGATAGGAGCTGACAAGAGGTCCGATCGAGCGTTTATCTAGAATTCCCCCCAATGTTCCAGAAACTCGAGTCTCCCACCAATCCGGCGAGTGATTATATATGCCGCTTCTCCTTTTTTCGAGAAGTGCCGCCGTCAAAGGCTTATATAAAATAGGGTCTCGCTGCACATTTTCTCTGTCAAATTTTGTGCCCACTCCAGCGTCACAACGACAAGGAATCAGTTGTTCTAGATAGGCTTATGACAATCTACGACCTCGAATTAGTGTCATAAGGTACTTTAAGTAGTACTCAATGTGTCGCAGACGGTACCTGGAGTGGGCACAAAAATATTTTTGCATTCTTTTTCAACCCTACGATACGCTCGTACCTGTATTTGGCCACGGGACGGTCATAAGAAAATTTTCAGACCCAGCCTAAACGCGGGCACGGGGGTCTGGAGACCCAAGACTGTTTTTTTTGTCTGGGTATAAGATTTTTTGATCGGATACTTGGGAGACAAGAAATATACAATAGGTAAAGGGTTATCCCTAAAGTGTAGCGAGGTCCCTGGGAGTGCCTGTTCGTTGCCCCCAATACGCCGAAAAACCGCGTGTAAAAACTGATATTCACGCGGTCACGCGTATTCTGAGAGGCCATTTTGATTTTTTTAGGAGCACCGCGACGCGGGCACGCGGGTATTATCCCTTGGTACGTACGCTCTTATGCTGGGTATGAAATTTTCCTTATGACCGTCCCGTGATTTGATGATGATGCTGCTACTAGTTACTTATGGTGCTACACTAGGAAACCCGTAGCGCCGTCTGAAAAACGTGAAGGGAAGAGGCGCGGCCGCGTTGCCGGCGCGGATCGCTCCTGCTGCCAACCCCGAGGGGGGGTAATGGAGGCTTGGGCTGACATTACACAACCCGTGTTGTGTCATACGTCCCTGAGGTGGTGCGGGCATAGGTTTAGGCGCCCAAATGTTGAGGGGGATGCCCGCTACAGGGCAAGATCCCGTAGCGTCCTCATCGGATCGCTGTCGCTCGAAGCCAGGGGGTGGGCCCGAATTTGCGCGGGCAAGGTCGACCGAGTCTAGACCCTCACTATAGACGTCCTCCTCATCAACTGGTGAGGGCGGGACGTAATCATCGTCATCCTGTGCGATTGGCGACTTAAGCCCACCTTTGGCTGCATCCCGGATGTGGAGGGCAACAGCATTGGAGATGACCAGACCGAGCTTCTGAAGCGCGTACTCCTGTGGCGTGGGCACAGAGTAAGAGTTCCCAAAGAAGCGCTGGCTCTTTGGACGTTCCCTCTTCCACGTCGTCGTCGCAAGTTGGACGACCCCCCGCGGACACGGGGCTGAAATGATTCGTCGGTACATGCAAGCCGCATTTGGCCTCCAGTTGGGAAACTTCGGTTGCGCCTGATGCAGGGTCCCAAAGAGGAAGTGGTGAAAGAGTGGGCCCCATCGCCCGTACGGGCTGATTGACGCCAGGATGAGGAACTTGTTGAGCTTCAAGAGTTCCCCAATGATCTCATCGCCTGTAAGCGAGGTGTGCGTGATCGGGTTACTGGCACCACGTCGCATGAACTTGTTTGGCCTTATTTTAAGTTTGGAATACTTTGTATCCGTCTTATTTTAAGGTATGCGTTCGCTATCCATCATCGGTGATATTTCGCATAGTCCGAAAAAGAGCATCAACTAAGGATTACTCAAAATCGGTTTGAACAGATTTCGAATTTCATTTGAAATAAAATTACGGAAAATACATTTTTCACAGAACCAGTTTAAATATGGATCACTCTAGAGTGAAATCATGTATTTAAACTTTCATGTGCGCTAATTATGAACAAGAATATTAATTCTTGCAATATTTAGCTCGTGCACATGTGCTCTATGTAGAAGTAGAATCAACGAGGGAGCTACGAGCGATTGCAAAGCAGCTGTTTGTTGTTCTTTGGGGTTCGACTTTTCTGGTAGAAAACTAGTGTCGACCCGTGACGTGTCAGAATGGTTCGTGAGTTTCCGTTGAATCGAAAATCATTTCTTCCTTTCTTTTCTTGCCAATCAAGAATCTCTTGTGAAATCTCATTCGGACACACCATTTGTCTCTGACATATGTATGTAGGTACTTGCATTGGGTCCCTATTGGGAGGCACGAACGAACTGGCCGTCGTTCCCGGTTAAAACTGGCTGAGATGAAATCGAACTATTATGGAAGTTTCTTATTTTTCTTTGATAAGTTTCTTATTGTTTCGAATATATTCAATCCCTCCATTTTCGTCTGTTCCCTATACTCCCTCTGTTCCCACTACTTTCTTTATCTTTCTCACTTCTGTCCGTCCCACCTGTGAGTCTTTTCATGTGATGTGTCCGTCGAATTGAAATGCGTCCGTCAAAATCAAAAGCGTCCATCAAAATCAACGCATAGACAAACACAACTCATTTTTTTTTAAAATACTGACCATGGGATTTTTCCTTTCCGCTCTTCGTAAGTCCTAAATTTATAAATCATCGTCACCCGTTTACCCTCGTCCCCTCTCCTCGCACCCTAACCTAAATTCTTCATTTAAAAATATTCTCATCAGTATAGCTCCATCTCCATTTCTTTGTATTATCCGTCTCTGCTCCGAGTAAGTGCAAATTGTCATTATTTCGGTTCTCCTCTCCTCGTGCTCTTAGCTAACATTTCATTCTGAAATCCTTTACATCACATTGGTTTAGGGCAACGTCGACTGCGGCTCTGCATTACACGACCTCCGCACACGAAGTCGGCACACGAAGGCCGCACACGAAGGCCGCACACGAAGGCCGCTTACGAAATCCGCACACGAAGTCCGCACACGAAGTCCGCACACGAAGTCCGCACACGAAGTCCGCACACGAAGTCCGCACACGGAGACCCACACGACCTCCGCACACGAACTCCGCATACGAACTCCGCATACGAACTCCGCACACGAACTCCACACACGCACTCCACACCATCAAATTCTTCCGTCTTGTTGGTGCCATCATCATTGTCCCAATCATAGCACAATTTTTTAATTAAAATCAGATATTTTCCCAGCAACCTACTTGGTTCATGGTAAGTCCTATTGACATTTTCCTGAGACTATTTCATTGTTACTGAATACATTGCCCCCACACTCGACTCCTCCTACATAATATTAAGTTTTATTGGCAGTTGCCATTAATTGTTGGTCATCGTTACTGTCTGCACCGTAAGTGCATGAACTTTATATATATCTACTCATTATGTAATTAATTTAACCTGATTGTGTTCTGTATGTCATACTTTTTTTAGATAATGGCACGCCTCTCCTGCATCAAGGCCAAGAAGGCTTGTGTTTTCGACCAAGGGTCCTTGTCATGCCAAAGGTGCATTCGCCTTGGAAAGAAATGTGTCCCTAAACCTTCGAAGAAGACGAAAGAAGCAAAAACTCTCAAGTCTTCCAAAGTATTTTCATCCAAGCTGCGTCTCCACAAAAACAATAGAATGAAAAGTGCCCCGAGTGGACCCACTTACCGAGTTGATGGACATGATACAGGCACCTGCCATAGGAGAGTGCAGTTCATCGTCACGAATCCAACTTGTGAATCATTCCACCATTTGTTTCCAGCAACACCCATCCCTCCCACAACATCATCATTACCTTTTGTCATCCCTCAGCTGGATTCCAAAAGAACCAAACAATCTGACACACCCACAGCTTCCAAAGTCTTTTCATCCAAGCTGCATCTCCACAAAAACAATAGAATGAAAAGTGCCCCGAGTGGACCCACTTACCGAGTTGATGGACATGATACAGGCACCTGCCATAGGAGAGTGCAGTTCATCGTCACGAATCCAACTTGTGAATCATTCAACTATTTGTTTCCAGCAAAAATTATTCCACCCAGTACCTCATTACCACCTGTCTTCCATCACAAGAACACGTTGGGGAATCGGTGGATCCCACCTCAATCTTCTCAACATATTCATCCAATCACGAAACAAGCATGTTTGAAACGGCTAAAAAGTAAGCATCTTCCTCATAGTTGTAGTAACATAAGTGTCACTCCACATTACTGTCATACTTTTAAATCAAAGCAGCCATCTTCCTTGTGCACACGTCTTCCAACAATGTATCTTCAACAAAAGAAGATGCTTCTTTCTCCATTGGGTGAGAAGATTGATGGAAAAGTCTTCATTGATGTTACTCTTCCCTCTGCTGGTGTACATTTGTGGACTAAGAGTGAAATAGCCGGTGTCCATCTTGTCGTTGATGGTGGTGATGTCACTAATCCCAGATTGGAGAAGCCTGTTCCTCAAAAGGACCATGATCTTCCATGGCATTCATTAAACATATGTCATGGGGATTTAAAAATTGTCGATACCAAGGATGCTAGTCGTGGTCTGGTTTTTCGGGGTGGTCAAAAAGTCCCAATCTTCTTACGAGTTCCTAGGAAAGTTTCTTTGGCCATCAGCCAGATGGATCAGTTGCCAATAAGTAATCGGTTCTGTCAATCCCTTTGTCATGGGTACAATGTTCAGAGATCAACATTGATCCGTGGTAAAGTAAGAATTGTCTATTCTCAGTACAAGTACTGTACTATGGGAACGCAACCTTCTCGAGCTGAACCTGGTGTGCGTTCATATACATATCACATGGAGAAAATGCCTAAGGAGTCGTGGGACAACATTGTTCAAACATTGTCAAATGTTGAAAAACTTATGTCTGCTTATGTTCCATCAGATGAACTACGTCATCTAAATCTTGGTAGAGAGCTTCTTGGTTACAAAACAATGACTCCAACCATGACTTCTGAGAAGGAAAAGACATTCATCCTCCCTCTCAAGATATTTGGAGGGGTTGCTTTTGGTTATCAAGTGCACAACGCCATCCACACAGATCAAGATTTCTCCCGTTGTGTTGTTTCGGTTCATGTTCCAAATCTACAATACCAATATCTCAATCGAGTTGTTGCATATTTTTGCTTTCCAAGGATTGGTATGGCTGTGGCACTCCGCCCAGGTGATATTATTATATTTAATGCACAGGAGCCCCATGCCATTTCATCAAGGTGCCGTTCTGAGGACCATGTATTCTGTGTTTCAATGTACCTAAAGACTGCAGTTGTTGGTTTGAATGATAACAGCATTGACATCACTCCTATGCAACAGTCACTATTTGATAACTTTAATTAAGACAATCAATTTGAATTATATCATCCTGTTATACTTTTATTTAATATTGAAAATAAGTTTCCTACTGAAACAAGTTTCATCTTTTCAATGTACTCATAATTACCCCATGTGAGCTGTGTTGTGTATTCTATCAATGCCGGATACATACTTTGTTTGTGTCATTGGGACATATTTCGACTTCCTTTTACATCCACTGGCATCTGTAGATATATTATCCTCACAATTTTTTTCTCCGTTATCCCTGCCGTCTTCATCAGGCGGATTTTCATTACACCACCGTCTGAACTCAAGAAGGCGTTCCTCTAATGCTCTCCTACCCTTCACACCTCTATAATCTGCAGCAGTACAACTCTCTTCAATGATTTGTTTCAATACATCTCTTGTTTGAAGTGATTTCATTGCTTCATCTGGAATGTCTGCATCATTGATTGAAGCATCAAACAATCTGTCACAAGATTCTGTGGTCATTTCATTGAGGTAACTCATTTGTTCTGCCAACACTGAACATTCATCTTGCGTACTCATTGAATCAGGTGTGTAAGTGTTTGTGAACATAGCATCAAATTTGTTCAGATCAAGGTCCTTTCTATCATAGTTCTTCAAACAATCAAGTGCTGGCAAAATATCATGCTTGTCCTGGATGGTCATACTTTTTGGAATCTCAATGCGTATCTTTGGTCCCCGTATACCATTGCATGCTAATTGATGATACATGGCTCTAATATTGAATGGTGTAGATTCCCGGTAGGCCAAGTGCATGTATCCACTCAAATAACGTGCGGCAATGTCATGATGAGTGAAACC
>JAZGVR010000299.1:0-10029 GCA_037356255.1 Thalassiosira tumida | reverse complement strand
TATCTAAATCTAGAATTATTAATTTGAACGTAAAATATGTTTCATCAACAGCTACAACTTCGAGGACTCTGCCGCCTGCGACGCCTGTGTTCTGACAGCCTATGGAGACAGCTCCCCTGAGGCAAATTTCTCTTGGTACCTGTACGACGCTCGCCAACAGATGGCTGAGATTGCGGTTCCCCAGAAGACGGAGAATCAAATACTACCGGAAGAGAAGAATGCCAAGGGAGCGGGGTGTTCTTCTTATGCCGCCTCCAGAATTTCGCTATCTTTTCGAATCCCTTATCCTGAGTCTTTCTACAGGAAGTCGGAGAGTGACAAGCACGCCGCTCAAGGGGGGATTCTCTTTTCAGCCCCGTTCTTCTCTCCGGACATCTTTTATGAAGGAGACATCGAGAGTTCATCCAAGGATACGCTCCTCAAGAAGGCCGAGATCAACCGGAACCAGAAGCAGCGGGCGATTGATGCGAGGTTCCCTCCTGATCAGGTTAAGCACGCCAAGATGCACGCTATTTTGTCTTACGTCTTGAGGGTGGGGTATTTCCGGTTGGTGGGGTTCCTCCAGTCCCTCATCCCCAGATGATCCCCCAGGCTACACAGGGTTGTGAAGCAACAAGGACAGGAGGGTCTGGCCTTTGCAAGGCCAGTGGCATAAGTCGGATAGCACGCGCACAGCCACGAAAAGGGGGTAGGTAGAGCAAAAGGGGGGCAGATTACAAGTGGGGGGTGGTGGCGCCCACCCCGAATATATGGAGCAACACTCGGCAAAGCAGAGGCGCCCCCCAAAGTGGGTTGATGGGTGATGGAAGAGTGGAAGGGGGAGGCTTACCCCCCCGATTAAGCATGGTGGAACAGCAGCAAAGGGGGAGTGCCAACACAGACACCCACCTTGTACCACGCCGCACGAAGCAGGGCCATTTTGAGCCACCCACAGATCTATAGAGAGTGTGGATTGGTAAGGCAATTTGGACTGCCTATTGAAAGCGAGGCAGCAGCAGCAACCGGACAGGGACTTTGTCAGGGCTTACTTAACCCTGGACAGGGCCTTCGTCGGTATCTTTTTGCCTCTCTTGTTCTTCTCCTCGCGTTTCATGCGGCTTCTTTGTTTCCTCGGTTGGGTCGAACAAAATGGACGACTTTGATGAGCTTTGGCGTCCCTCGCCGTGATCAGGGCATGGGGAGGAGTCTCGCCGTGCGTTGGCAGCACTAATTACGCCGGCTGCAGCCGCGACTTCGCGCGATCCTTCCCTCCTTCTGGTTTTGGATGATGCCTCCCGCAGGACCCCTGCCCAGACTTCTGCGGGACAGGGCGGTGCTCATGGACGTGTAGGTGAGTTCTCACGCTTGGATCTGTGCCCGGAGGTTGGCGGACCTTCGGGAGCTTCGTCGGCGATCAGTTTTGTTGACAGGGGGGTTTTGAGGGTTTTGGAGTTGGAAGGAGGAGGTCGGAGGGGGGGGGTGAGTCTCGAAGGGATTTGTCGACCCCACGATGGTCTGCTTCCGTCGTTTGTCGGCGGGGGTTGGACCGGTGATCGGGATCGCACTGGTCCACCACGAAGTACTCCCACGGCCGCTTCGCCATCCGCTTACAGGGACAGTGGAGCGGAGGCTGCGATGTCCACTGATCTACAACAGGACCTTTTGCCTTTTCGCGACGAGATCGTGAGGGCACCCGACGACCACCAAGGAGGGCGGGGAGTGACGTACGCTGAGTACGAGGAGAACTCCCGCGGGAGGTATTCGCAGGTGGTGTCTTCCCGGGGAAATGGCGGTATGCCCCCCCCACTACCAAGGAAGTTTGAAGTCTACTCCGACCGTGACCCCTATCGCGCCGAGCGCACACGAGGTCTCGGGGGTCAATGCGAACAAGACCGGGGAGGCAGGGGGGAATTTCCATACCCTCGTCAAGGAGAAGGGGGTCGCTGGGAATTTAATCCTCACGACGCACCCGGCGGAGGCAAACAAGACCAGGGAGGAAAGGGGGTATTACCGCACCTTCGTCAAGGAGAGGGAGGACGGGGGGGTTTTAATAGCTTTATAGCTAAAGAGCCATATGTGGCTCTACGTTTAGCAATATGTTACGCCACGCGCCGTGGCACAAAAACAGTCCAAAATAACAGCATACTTCCTTACCAGTCTGAAAAGCTAGAAGGAAGGTCTATCTTTTACTGTGTTTGAACCAAGGACCATAGTGCATCTGGAGCGAGCCAGCTATACCACTATCCCATGGTTGTTTGGACCAATCGGACGAGGAGGTTATTTATATACAGTGAAAGATACCGTTGACTTCTATCGTAGGCAACAGCACGCGCCAAGAGCTAGTAAAAATAACGCTTTGATCATCTCCGGAACGCCGTGAACCATGGCAGCCGAAAAGGCGTCGCGGCGGGATCGACACTGCATTGCAAGCAACCAATTTTGAGACGCGGCAAAAATTGAGGTCGCTGCTGAATGCATTGTCCGTCGATTGAATCCCAGCAACATCATTGGATCGAATCGAATCCGAAATCCGGCCATGGTCATGACCGGACGTAGAGGATGCCATGGTTCTAGCTTCCTCGCGATTTGCTTGGTGGCGCTAGCTAAAATAGAAAAGGGCGGGAAAAAACTATTTACGATTCATACTGTTCCGCGCGTATGTAGAAGATTCTCTTCTACGCGGCCGATTATCTAGAACCGACTTAGCTATACAACTGTTAATCCTCACGATGCTCGCGGGGGAGGCCAACATGACCAGGGAGGGAGGGGGGGGTTTGCATACCCCCGTCAAGAAGAGGGGGGGCGACGGGGATTTCATCCTTGCAACGCACTTGGCGGAACAGGATCAAGACAAGCCCACGCAGGGTTGGGGGACGAAGACCAAGGCCGCCCTATACTCCCTCTATGGGGATGGAGACCTGTGCGCCCTCCGTAGACTCCCGTGTAGGGGCGGCGTCGGGTCAGGCGTTTAACCCCTCCTATGATGAAGCCGAGGAGGGATTCAGGGGCTCTGACGATTCCCTTGGCGCCTACACTGCAGGTTCGCGTGACGCGGGGCCTAGTAGACCTGCAAGAGCGCCAGGGGTCAGCTTTGCCAAGCAGGAGGGGGGAACGGTACCGTCCAGCCGCGAGGAAGAGGCTAGATTCGCATCAAGAAGCAGGATGGAACCAGGCAAAGCCGGCAAGGCTAACTTGATTTGCGGCGGCTTTGTCTCTCGCACCCTTCCGGTTGAAGAGCAGAAAAAGAAGAGAGCCCATGTTTGCGTCGTGTCGCCCGCCAATTGTCGCCACAAGCACGCCATCAAGCACCACGGACAACTCGCCCCAGGGTGGTTCGTGACGGACGATAAGGGGGATGCGTTGTTTGTCAACAACTTCATTTCTCAGGCGGCGGCCTCTTGTATGGGGTTTGCAGACTTTTGTGAGACGGCGTTACCGCTTGAGACTATGATTAGTTTCGTCGCCAGCGCGGTGGCAGGCACTTTCGACGGCGAAGAATCGGAGGAAGTCGCCAAGTGTGTTTGCGCTGGGGTTGAACGACCTTCGGCTCCCCCTACCCCCTGTAAGCGGGTCAAGCTAGCTGGTATGGAAGAGGGAGAGGAAGGCACCGAGAGGAGTCGTTGGACCATTGCTGAGACCGCGATCAACGACAATGCGCGTTGCATGGTAGGCTTGGAGGGCCATGTGGGCCAAAGGGGGAAAGGGGAAGGCCCCGCCACTTTATGGGAAGGGGTACAAGCCGCAGAGACTTGCCTTGACGGAGTGGAGGACTGGGTTGGAGTCACCCTTTTCCGGGAAGTTGGAAAGGCAAAGGAGAAGAGCCTGAGGTCTCACTCCGTGGACGCATCTACTTCCCGAACGTTTGCGCAGTATCTGGGTACGGGAGCTCAAGCCTCACTCCCCCAACTCCTCAAGAACCCCATGAACACCCAAGAGGTGAGGCTCCGTGACCAGTCACGGGAAATTTCTGACCTCCTCGCCACGACTCGTCAGCAGCACTCGATCCTTGCTGGGATCTTCGACGGTTCAATTTCCATTCCGCAATCAGCTCCGGCCGCCAGTGGACCTCTTGTCGGCAGGCCTTTTGTGACTCAGGCCGTCTTCGACACTCACGTCGCCGACAGCGCATACGCGCGCTCACTCCCGTCCCAGGGCATTATTGGGGGCGCGGGATTACAGTCAACGACCGGTTGTTCACGGTCCTGCAGGACGCAACGGAGTTTGTATCGCGCTATTTCCCTGCCCGCATCGCTTGCTACGAATGTTTTNGACGCAACGGAGTTTGTATCGCGCTATTTCCCTGCCCGCATCGCTTGCTACGAATGTTTTTCTGCTTTTGTGGGAGGAATTCAAAACGTAAAAAAGGGCGTAATCTCTATGAAGTCGTTTCAGGACCAAGAGCTGCACGAATCTCGTGTCGCACGAACCTTCCGGCAGTCGAATAAGGTGGCCTTGTTTGCGACCACCTTTCCGGAATTGTTCGGATCGGAAGCTTTTTCCAAGCTCTCGACCCACACCAACTTTTACCAGGGAGATGGTTCAATTGGCATAATGTTCACCCTACTCAACGGCTTCAAGGCCGAGCGAGGGGCCTTGCGCTCTCACATCAAGGTGGTGGTGGAGTCTCACCCGAAAGCTTGCAAGTTGGCAAACACGATCCTTGGCAAGACCAACAGTTGGGTCGTGTGGTTCGTCGACGCCTTCGAGAGTTATTATCATACTCTCGTCGCAAAGGCGACGGGGTCGGCGACCGCTACTGCCCCTGCTCCTGAGGCGGTGAAAAGATCTTGTTGGAAGCGCGCCTTGGGTTTGTTCCACACTCTGTTTGGAGAGCTTAAGGAGGTCAGGGTCAAGGCGTCAAGCGCTCACTTGTGCTCGACTGTCCTCGAACAAAACGCGCTTTTCCTTCACTGCACTTTCCAGGAGCTTCAGATCATGCGATTTTTTCGCAAGGATGATTAGCATGACTACCCTGCTGTTAGGGGCGGTCTCGTACAACATTTGTACGAGACTTATCAATCCCGGACGGGCACGGACCTCACGTCAAGAGTGTCGAGCATGGAGAACAGGCAGGGGCAGTTCCGCCCGGACATCAACGCTCTCCACACTGCACAACAGCCGGGGGGAAGGGGAGGCCGTGACCAGTAGGGCAGGGGTTGTCTACCAAAAAAACACCAACTGGGGGGTGGGGGGGGTCGCGCTACCCCCTCCTATGCAGGAAGGACCTTCAGGTCCGCGTGGCAAGCGAAGCGAGGAAATGGGCCCTCGGCCCGCTACGTCGCGTCCGGATCCCAACCCGCGGGGTCCGGACATATCTATTTGCCAATTCAAAGACCGTGGGCAGGTGAGTGGGCGCATGTTTGCGCCCGCGAAAGGTTAAATTTTGGTAGATATAATAGTTTTGCGTCTGGGGCAAAACGAGTTGGTGGTGCAGTGGTTGATGGTATCAGTTTGGCTATTGAAAACAGGGTTCAATTCCCAGAGAGTGCGTATGAGCACAGACTTTTGGGTGGTCGCGCCCAAGTTGGGTCCCCAGGAGAGGCTGATCAAATGTGGCGCTGGAGTCTGTGGTTTGATCCCTCCAGCTAACTCATGGTCCACCCCTGAATGGAATGTCTCAGCAGATCCCGAAGGAGGAATAGGCGCAAAATACTTAATTTAAATGCCCTAATAAAGTCGATTTGACGCAACTTACTGCATTTGGATCGGTTTTGCTTGTCCCGCAGAGGGCTTTGGTTGCGGGGGTTCAAATCCTGACAGGCACAGCTGGTGGGGTCGAACTTTTGATCAATAGGCCCCAGGTTGGATCTATCAAAAAAAAGAAAATGGGGTGGGACGAAGGGGTCCCAGGTTCCATCTCCTCAGGAGGTGCTAGGTCTTTTCGCGGAGAGGGAAGCTGGAGAGGGTGCGACTAAGCAATTGGTTTCACTTGTCCTGAAGAGGCCCTTGGTTGCAGGGGTCCAAAGCCCGACTAGCAAGTCACGTGCGACCGAACTTTTGATCGACAGGTCCCCGGTGGGATCTCTCTAAAAGGCGAGACGGAGTGGGATAGAGGAGTCCCAGGGTCGGCCCCTTCAGGGTGTTCTAGGTTGTTTAGCCAAGAGAGAAGCTATGGAGAGCAGGATGAACCATTTGTCATGAGGTATTGTACCCAAACGCCCTATTAAAGGTCTTTTGACTCAGCTTTATGCCTTTGGCCCGGGTTCGCATTCTCCGACGGGGCCCTCGGTCGCTCAAAATTTGCACGAGGCACCACCACCCCCAGCACAGATTCCACACGCACTGACAGGATTGGCACATGGTGTGAGCCCAGTCGTTCGCTGGAGTTTAGGGAATTGCAAAGTACGCGGAGTTGCTCCCAACTTTTGGGCCATCAAAGCAGAGGCCATGGGTTTCAGGGTGGTGCACATGAACTGGCCGGACTTGACCTTTCCGTCCTTGATGACAAGATACAGTGTCGGCGGAAAGGTTTCCCATGGCAAGCCCCAAAAGCGTATGCCAGGGTCTATGCAATGCGTCTTTTTGGATCGTGATTCACTCGCAGGCTCGGGTACTTCATACTGGATGCATTGGCGGTGCTCACATTTTTTTTCACTGCTTGGCCGGTAAAGCCGGGGACCCACCTCCTGGATGGGTCGCACATTACGTGAGGGTTTCGCATGTGCGTATCGGTGGTTCAACAGACGCGGTCTGGCACATCCACCACTATGATTCACCGCATGTGACCATGGTTCCACCGCAGCCCCTAACTCGCGAGCCATGGACCCCCCTTTTTGCACGGATCGACCCCATGGTTGAAACGGAGCCCTGTCCCCCACCCTGCGGAATCGGCGTATCGGCTCCAATGGTGATGACACACTTTCGGACCCCAGGGGTCATTCTAACGGAGGGATTGTTCCCTCACAACCGACGCTCCCACCGAGTCCTTGCAAAAAGTACATGGTCGCCTGCTGGGTTCGGGATTTGGCCGTTGGCGCCACAGCAACTTTGGAACCTATGGGATGTGCATATTCTCCTGCAGGATGTGGCCGACCAGGANACAGCAACTTTGGAACCTATGGGATGTGCATATTCTCCTGCAGGATGTGGCCGACCAGGAGGCTACCTTCGCAGGCTCTCTTTCTGCCCCGATGCGATCGGCTCCTGCAAAGATTGCGTTGAGCGGGGCGAAGTATTTATTATCTGGGGTTTTACGGGGAGTGACGCTGGCCACAAGCGCCAGCGTTATAAGGAGGTGGGAGAATCGTCTCAGTCAGTGAAACGCCTACGCGGGATGGACAGGCAGAAAGGCAGGGAAATCACTGCGTGATAAGGGACTCATGCACGCAGCAAGGATAGAGGTCGATGCCGGGGCTTTGTGCTCGAGCCCTCAACGGTGAGGAGGACTCAAGTTTGGGGTCGAAGTCTCAATGGCCGATTGGTCGATGGATCACTAATGAGGAGGAAATCGGAGAGTATGCTTCTTTTGCACCAAGACTGCCCATGGTCGTCTCTTTTATCATCAGAAAGGAAGTCAATTTGGTTCTCCCGGTATAGGTTAAGGATGATTTCCAGAAGGCGGATAACGCCGCTGCCCCAACTCATTTGTGGTCCTTCTTTTTTAGAGAGTCCTTCCTGAACCGTTTTCAAAAGGGGCGGGCCANATTTGTGGTCCTTCTTTTTTAGAGAGTCCTTCCTGAACCGTTTTCAAAAGGGGCGGGCCATGCCTGGACCATAGCAGTTCAAGGGATAGGCGAGAGGGGATGACCCCAGGGTGGGAGAAGGCCATGAACGGCTTTCGAAAGTTCGGCCTGCGTTGGTGGAGGAGGAACTTACTCCGCACGCTCCGCGTGTGGAGGGAGAAGCATCACCCGGTTGATAAGTCCCTTATTGTGTGGTTCGAGGGATCAAGGGGCAGGAATAGGCGGCCACATAGCCTTTTCACGCAAAACTTGGATGGTACTTACGACTGGAAGGAAGAAATACAGGGGGGGACAAGGGGAACAGAACCTGTACGAAAGAGGGGAACCAAACTCAAAGTCCTCAGGTACTGTTCACAGATGCGGAAGCTAAGGCTATCAAAGGACGGAGTAAGGGCGTTTAAGATTGCTTTGGACAGGCTCGAACGAGCTGCTGGTCCGTATGAGCGGGATTAACAAGCGTACCTGAGCTGTTGGTGGGATCGGGTCTCGGGATCTACTCCTTTCTTCTAGAATTGACCAACTCAATATAGCAAGGAGGTGCGAGATGGGCAGCGACACTTACTGATAGGGGAGTTCGAAAGATTTGTTCGGACGCAGCGGCCAGGGAAGACCAGGAGGGACGGAGAGCTTGTCAGGAGCAAGGTGGTCCCGGTCCGACTAAAGAATTACATCGAGCCGGCGACAGTGGACAGCCTCATCCACTATTTCTACGTGCCTAAGCGGCCAAAGGATATGCGTATGTGTATAATGGTACCAGCAGCGGTTTGAACGACGCCGTCTGGGCCCCGCATTTTGGGTTGCCATATGTTACTCACACCATCANGCGGTTTGAACGACGCCGTCTGGGCCCCGCATTTTGGGTTGCCATATGTTACTCACACCATCAGGAGTTTAATGCCTGGCTATTGCCAGTGTGATCTGGACGTTGGTGAAATGTTCCTCAACTTTCTTCTTCACGAGGAGCTTCAGCACCTGTCAGGAGTTGACATCAGCCATGTGCGCTCCGCTGACCCAATGCACGCCGAGTGGAAGGAAGCGAGACAGGCTAGTTGGGAGCAATGGTGTAGGAACGGGATGGGTCTGAGTGACTCTCCATACCGTTCCATTCAGTGGCTGATTCGGTTGAAGATGAAGGCCTATGGAGACAGGGTGGACAAGACATATCCTTTTCACCGGGAAAAGTGGTTCTGAACCTCCTGCGCACCAAGACGTACCGGTCAGACCTCCCTTGGGTCATGAAGATTTGGCGGGACGGACACCTCGCCACGGAGCTCTACATCTATGTGGACGATGGTCCGGCGTCGGTATTTTGCCGGGAAATATGCTGGGCGGCGGCAAGGCGATTCGCAGCACTGTGCTCGAATTACGGGGTCCAAGACAAGGCGTCCAAGCGGACATTTCTAACTCCCACCCCGGGACCATGGGCAGGCACGGTATCTCGTACCGATCAGAGAGAGGTAGAGGGCCTGGTGTCCCAAAAAAAGTGGGTGAAGACCAAGGCACTAATCCGGGAATTGGAGAGGATCGTGCAGAAAGCAAAGGCAACCAATCAGAAATAGTCGCACGCCAGCCTCGTCAGAGTCATCAAGTATTCCAAGGGTCGTAACGCCTACGATTGGGGGCCGGGAGGAAAGAATGAGTACAAGAAGTGGCACGATGACCCAGGACGCAGTGTCCCCCGTCAGCGGCTTTTGGAGATCCGGGGTTTCTTGAACTACGTAGTACGGACATACCCCTGGATAAAGCCTTGCCCGAAGGGCCTCCATCTGACGATCGATGGATGGAGAGAGGGCAGGGAAACTGGCGGGTGGAGGGGTAAGCGTCTGAAGTCCTTCCCTGGGAGAAGAGCTCACGATGAGGAGCCTTTGAGAAAATTGGCTGAGGAAGGGTCCGGTCGAGGAGGTCGACGAACCCGAGAGGGTTCTACCCCAACCAAGGCTGGATTGCGACATACGTTGCTTGAAGCAATTCACTGAGTCGGAGACTCTGGCTTTCTACATGCCAGGGGACGGCAGTGGCTCGGGGTTTGGATCTGCCGTGATTGATGACCCGGGGATCAGCTACCAGTCCGGGACCTGGTCGGGTGAATGGAGAAATGAGTTTTCATTTTTTTTGCTAAGCATGGCATTACACGTAGATATTGGTACTAGGTGGTAACTAGATTATGAGCTACTTAGACAGTCTAGGCACCGCCTACGTACCTATATGTACGTAGTTACATCGTGCCCCGCGCGCTGCGTCAGCCGAGAGTTTGGTTACACGTGTAGCCGCTCTAGGTTGCTTCACGGGAGGTTCGTCCGGCATGCGCCAGTTTGTTCTCTCGCTGGCGGGTTCGTTCCCGCCGGGGCTGCCATCGCCGATGCAATAT
>JAZGVR010000294.1:0-10110 GCA_037356255.1 Thalassiosira tumida | reverse complement strand
ACAGCAACAGCAACAGCAACAGCAACAGCAACAGCAACAGCAACAGCAACAGCAGGCTCCATTATGCCATGGCGCTGGCAGTACTGTTCAATCCACGCCGCCCTTCTGTCCCACGATCCTTTAAAAGCAAAAGGGGAGAAGGGGTGGTGAGTGAGGTGAAGCGACGCAAATTTTGCGAAACCAAATAACAATGAGCTCACCTGCCCGGGGGAATTGCGATGGGGCAAAGGGGCCATGACTCCATTATGCCATGGGGATGGCATTCGCGGCAAAATCCGCGTCAGCCACCAGAGCCCTAATGGATTGGAAGGGAGGAGGAGAACCGGGGATGGGTTAGAAGCAGCAGATGCCATTTTCGGATATTATAGCGGAAGAGGAAAACACACCTTCTCCGGCCTCAAAAGGCCTACAGCTAACGCTTCGCCCGTCAGTTTCTCTGTCGAGGGTGTTATTAAGGTGCGCCGTGAAAAACCAGAGGGAGAGTCCCCTTGCGGGACGAGCGCGAGAGGAGGCGGCTAGCACTACCGGATCATCATTATTTTTGATGTGGATTGCCATGCTGCCGCGCGTTGGAGGTGCCAGAAAAAGGATTTTGCCTTTTCTCCGGTCGAGGGCTACGCAACGGCGGCATCGTCGGACGATTTGTCCATTCTTTTGATTTTCCGTTCGACAATACGAACAAAGAGAGCTGGAAGAGTGCTACGCGCCGGTCGCTGGGGTAAGCTCTCCAGACGGGCGCGTGGATGGATTTTTGTTCGTAACTGCTCGCCGAAGGGGTTTTGGAGCTACACGTCGATGGGAACGGAGGGAATGGGACGAGTCGGTTCCACCGGGCTACTTTTCGTTCCGTTTCGAGACGGGTGCCATGTTCTAGGGTGCCCCCTAGGGCACGCCGGGGCTAGCAGCATCGATGTGCGCGCGGCCTGAAGCTCCGGGGCGCCGTCCCGGCCCTGAAGGGCGCGCGTACGCCTGGACAGGGACTACGCGCCGGGCGCGCCGGCGGTCGATTCGGCGAGGTTGTCACTTGCCGACGTCGCCTGCTGCGGAGTGGAGCCCGCCGGCGAATCTTCGTCCGCAGCCGCTCGCCGGAGGAGTTTCGGGGCTCCACGTCGATGGGAACGAAGAGAACGGGACAAGCCGGTCCAACCAGGCTACTTTTCGTCCAATTCCAAGATGGATGCCATGTTGTAGGGTACCCCCTAGGGCACGCCGGGGGTCGGGGGGGGTCCCCTACCAGCAGCATCCATCGCCCCCGTCTACCTTCGTCCCCGTGGGGCGTCGACGTGGCGCCCGCCGACATACTTCCCGCCCCCCTCCTCCGGCGCCGAGCCGGCGTTCTTCCCGTCGACGACGAGCCGACGTACCTCCCGGCGTTCCGACCGCCGCCGCTCCGCCCCCGTCCGCGTCGCCCGCGTCCGTCCCACCCGGCGCCCTGCACTACGACGGGTTCGAGAAGGGGGCCTTCCCCGACGATCGCGAGTTCGGGAGGCTGTTCTGCGCCACGGCCGCCATGCCGTCGAGCTTCGGCCCGCCGCGGCCGCTCTCGTCGCGCAGGTCCGCGATGCCGTCGTGTTTCTTCGCGTCGCCTAGCCACGCGATGCTTTACGGCGGCGCGACCTTGTTGGTTGATTGGAGGTCTTTGGTTGTCCATCAGTATCGTAGACACTTCATGCTCGCGAGAAGGGTTCGTCCACTATGTAAAATAAGCCTTTAAGATCATTAAACTGACATATTAGATATTTTGGACCAGGTTTCTAAGTACCTGGGTACCAAGTAGATTTGTTAGTGATTTACTAGATATAATCTTTGCTTAGCCACGACCTTACATGAGCTGTAACTGGATCTGCTTCCTGCTGGAGGTCATTGCGGGTACCAGGCTCCTCCGGGATCAGAACCGGGTCTTCGAATTGTGACCAGCAACAGTCGAAGGATACCCCATCAACATTATCAAGTGAGGATGGAATTGAACAGGTTTGAATTGGAATGTTTATAAAACACGTGATTCAAGAATGAATGTGAATAATAATAAAATGAACAATAAAAGCACCTATTGAAATATGGATTGAAGAGTTATTGATTTCTGTTACAAAATGTCACTCTCTGGTTGTCAGCTTGCACAAACAGTGCATTGGGTTGTGATTGCTTTGCCTGGGGGGCTGGGAGGTAGGTGGGGCAACAACCAGGGGCAGGCAAGTGGGTTGTGTCATTCTGACTGTTGGTGAAGAGTCTAGAAGTTTGTGCAGATTATTGCTAGCTAATATCACCTCTGGTTGAAATAGCCCTTTTGGGGGTACAATCATAGCAAGGCGACTGCTAGCATGAAGAAATAAAGGATTGGGGTCAGGCATTCCATCTGGTTCCATCCCCATCCTACTGAAAGTGTATTACTCTTCCACCTACACACGCATTTATAATTGTTTATCATGTTGTAAGTCGAATTAAATCCTGAACAAGCTCCGCTGTGTTTGAGTGTTGGTAGAACTAGGGTCGCAGCGACTCCAGGCGAATGCGCAATACCGTGTTCTCCTCCAGCAGCATGTCGAAAGCCAGGCTCCTGCATCCGTCGCAAGTGTTGATGCACTCCCGGCACTCCTTCAATCGGCACTTGTCGCAGCAGCAGTAATTGCAACTGGCGCTGGTGCAGAAGGACACGGTGTTGTCGGAGGATTCTATGTACGCGTTGCGGCTCCCCGCGTGGTAGTTCTCGCACTTTTAGACGAAGTTGCACTCGCCCTGGCCGCAGATGATCCCGCCGCAGTCCGCGCAGGCCTCGAAGCAGTCGCGGTCGGCGCAGTCCTCGGCGTCGGAGTCCGGCGGGCCCCCGCCGGCCGCCTCGTCCCCCGAGGACGCGGCGGACTCGCCGTCCTTCGCCGTCCTTCGCCGTCCTTCGCCGTCCTTCGCCAGCCTTCGCCGTCCTTCGCCGTCCTTCGCCGTCCTTCGCCGTCCTTCGCCGTCGCCAGGGCCTACTCCTCCGCCCGCATCTTGTCGCGCCACGCCAGCGGCCCCCTGAAGTCCGCCTTGTTCAGCACCTTGAGGTCGCTGAGGCACGCCTTGACCTCCGGGGTGGTGAGGCGGTGGTGGAGGTAGCGATTGCAGCCGACGAAGGCCAGCCCCGTGCAGTCGCTGAGCATCTGGATGGGATCGCAGTCGCTCCCGCCCTCGAGGAACTTGGCCGCGCTCCCGATCTTCCTCACGCTGGCGTCGAGTCCCGCCATGTCGTAGCCGTTCCTGTTGCGCACCCTCTTCCTGAACTCCTTGTGGAAGATGTTGACCTTGGAGGCCTTCTCCCGCGTCTGGGTCTTGTCCCCCCCTCCCGTGGCCTGGCCGTCGATCTGCTCGAAGACGCACCTCGGGTCGAACATCCGGGAGCCGATCTTGTCTGGGGCGACGTACCCCTCGCACACGAGGAATATCTCCGCGGACTGCGAAGACGCGGAGGGCTTGACCGCCTGCACCGCCCAGAAGAACTGCCTGGCCGCCCAGAGGTACGCGCTGTAGTCCTGGCTCCGGCAGAGCTCGGTCGCGGACGTCCCGTCCTTCTTCGGGTGCTCGCAGGCGCACTCGAGCGCGTGCGGCGCCGGCTCGTTCTGCGGGGCCCCGACGTCGGGCGCCCCGTCGTGCAGGACCACGTCGCGGCCGGCCCCTGCATCTCCTGCCGGATCGCCGCCTTGCACTTCTCCGGGCGCCGGATGGGGAGAATATCCACTGTGTCCATCCTCCCTTTGGTGGGTGGTCAAAGGGATGGAAGGACGTTTTGGAGTTGGGGGCGATTGTTTTAGAATGTCCACCGCGACGATGCTGTCGGCCGAGGACTTGGCGGGGACGGCCGCCGCGGCCTCGGCCACGAGGCCGGCCTTGGCCTTCTCGGCGCTGCTGGCCTCCTCGGCGACCATCGTGGAGAGGACGCGTGATGGCGTGGCGGGGCATGACGGCGCCGGGGGCGTTGAGCTTCTCGCAGGTGGCAGCGCGCAGGGCGTCGATGGCCTGGCAGTCGTGGACCATGTTGTTCCCCTGCCGGAGGAACTGGAGCCTCTCCTCGTGGGCATGGAGGAAGTTGTCCTCGGCCTCGTTGTGGTCCTTGAGGAGGGGACATTGAATTACACCAGTAATCCAACTAGGACTGGTTGTAATCTTCTCTGTTTACTCACCACAACACGCACCTTGATTACTTACAGAAGATGTAATCAAAACAGTCATTTCTAATTTATTACAATGACTAAAAGGTCATTTTTAATTTATTACAATTACTATATTAACCCGACCCCGCCCCAACTACGCCCCAACTCCCCGATGAACCTAACAACGAACAGGCGCACTACGCCAAAAACCAAAAAAACCCCTTTGGTGGGTGGTCAAAGGGATGGAAGGACGTTTTGGAGTTGGGGGCGATTGTTTTAGAATGTCCACCGCGACGATGCTGTCGGCCGAGGACTTGGCGGGGACGGCCGCCGCGGCCTCGGCCACGAGGCCGGCCTTGGCCTTCTCGGCGCTGCTGGCCTCCTCGGCGACCATCGTGGAGAGGACGCGTGATGGCGTGGCGGGGCATGACGGCGTGGGGGGGCATGACGGCGCCGGCGGTGTTGAACTTCTCGCAGGTGGCAGCGCGCAGGGCGTCGATGGCCTGGCAGTCATCGACCATGGTGTTCCCCTGCCGGAGGAACTGGAGCCTCTC
Organism: Thalassiosira tumida; assembly: GCA_037356255.1. Lineage (NCBI taxonomy): Eukaryota > Bacillariophyta > Thalassiosirophyceae > Thalassiosirales > Thalassiosiraceae > Thalassiosira > Thalassiosira tumida. The sequence continues at coordinate 5,438 of JAZGVR010000294.1, read as the reverse complement.
CTGGAGGGCGTGGAGGAAGTTGTCCTCGACCTCGTTGCGGTCCCCGCGGCGACCGTGCGACGAGCGGAAGGGGGCCGCCATCGACCGCGCGATCCACTCCGTCGTCGCCTCCGCGTTAAACCAAGGAGACGATGGAGCCGCGACCTCCTTCGCCGCCACGCGGGCGTTCGGCAACTTCTTCGGCGGGACCCGGCGCGCGAATCATGCCGGCGCACCCGCCGGCGGCGAGCGTCGGCATGATCGGCGGGGACGGCGCGGCGCGGCTGGAGGACGCGTGGGCCGCCTCGACCACGGCCGCCCGGCACGCCCCGGCAGACGACGACGTCCTCGGGGAACGTCCTTTCCTTGCTGACGGATGGATGAGTTCGAGCGGAAGATATCAATCAACGATTCATTCCAACCATCCAAAGTGTCGGATTTCAACGGCGAGCTATCTATGATTATTACAGAACACACATGCAAATATTTAGAGTTTACGAAGTCAGCGTCCCCTTTTTTGGTGTCTTAAGATCTGGTCGGTCGTGTGTCACGCCTGGATTATTTAGATTCCTCCGTTGACTAGGTTGTGTTTAAATCTGGTTGGTCGTATGGCACGCCCTGATTTGTATCGATTCCTATGTTGATAGTAACAAACAATTACACGAGTTCTCACTTGTGACGAATCCAAGCATAGATTCACAAATTCCTCGCGGAAGGCGACCTATTTAGACATAGGATGGTAACTTATGTTGGTTTTGACCCCCATAGTAAGAGGTAGTGCCTGTTATTTTGGCAGTAAGTGCGTGTTGTGACTAGGCACCAGGAATTAGTCGGCATATTCTGTGCCATGCGTTGGCGGCACCCACGTGGGCCCCACACACTAGCTATGGCACAAATTGCCAAAATGACTTAAAACGGCCCAAAATGGCCCAAAATGGCCCAGACGAACCAAAATGACCAAAAATGGACCAGAACTGGCCCAAAATTTACCGAATTTACTGAATTCCGACCGTTTTTTCAAACCGAGGATTTCGTGCCATGCGTCGGCGCGCCCACGCGTCCACTAATTCCTGGTGCCTAGTTGTGACGTCAGGTGGGTAGGGTATGATAAGATCCACCACGCAAGGAACATAAGAATCTAGGTACTAGAGAAGCATGTACTTTTCTCCCGCTGATTACATCAGACATCAACCTTCATATCCGATCTATCCTCTCATAAATCGTCTGAACAAACACAAACGATCCAACTCTCTCAGTAAATAGGTAGGTGCGGGTGATGTCTACCTCTTGATCTCTCCATTTGTTTGCACTATCATCAGGCGTGATGTCCGCGCCGTCGCCGCGGGCGGAAGACGTCGGCGATCGTCGTGCGCCGCGCCGCGAGATGTTCCTCGCCTGCGACGCTGGCGGATGGGGTGCGCTGTGCGGAGGCGGCGCGGCGCTGGTGGATGCGGCGACGAAGATCGAATTCGCGGACGAGCTCGACGGCCTGTCGTTGCTGGGGGGCGTGCGCAAGAAGGGTCCGATCAAAGTCTACTCCGTGGGCGCGTACTCCACCGACGCAGCGAGGAGGAGTATCTCCTCTCATCCGAAATCCGACGCATCGGGCGCCCTCTTCGCCCATGGTGCCATTGGCTCTTTTATTCCATGCGCAATCCGGACATGATACTTGGGTTTGTTGGGACCGGAAGTGAAGGAAAGATTTCGACTCGGAGGGGAGATTGTTATTGTGACCGACGGCGAGCGCTTGTTTGTGCACGCAAAAGCCGATGGTTCGTCCCATGAGATCCGATGGCAGCAAGTCAATCTTTTTTATTCCATGCGTAATCTAACTAATTTGCTGTCGTCTTTCTCGTTCCATTGCATCGACGTCCATCTCTCATCTCTCCATCCTACCTTGATTCGCTTCTTCCACATGGCGTATGTGGATTCGTCATCGCAATTATTGCCATGACCATAACGCATCATCGTCAACTTGGTTATTGCCATCACCATCCTCATCAATCTGTGCCCTCGACATCGGATCTATTTTTCTTCATCATTATCACTACATCATACATAATGGATACGCCACTGTACCATTCGCTCCTTCCAAATCTTTTTGCTCCAAAGGTGCGTCAAATAAGCATGGATTGGATATCCATACTAACAATTTCAGCATAAACTCTTTCTAACTCTATTGTTGCCATTACTTCCCTTCCATACCATCACACCTTGTTTCGCCGATTCGATGCCATGACACACATCATATTATCATCGTACATTCTCGATTGCTATATCTCATCACATCATCATGGACACGCTATTTTACCGATACTGCTTTCCTTCCGAATCTCTTTGCTCCAAAAAGGTATGTCAAATATATACATTCTTTATAATGTACCCTACTCTATCATTTCGCTCTTCTTTCTCTAACTCTATTACTCTCTCCTCCCTCTGCTTTTGACACTACTCCACTCTTTATCTATCCAAATGATCGCATTTGCTGCTGTTACAATCATACCCTATCCATCACGCCTCATACTTCCTATTACAATCACTCTTTACGATTAGGTATCTACATTGAGATTTACTAGTATACATATGCAATTATGATAAACCCTCTATGAGTCGACTCTTCTTTCTAACCTTATTGCATCTCTCTTCATCCAATCAATGTATACAATCCAACGACATAGGTAAATTGAGTATGTGTTTATTCTTGCTGTTCCCTGCCCCAAATCTTCTTTTCTCTAACCTGCCTTTTCTTCTTCTTCTTTTGGTAATCTGTCTATCATATGATCTCTCCAAGAAGCAATGTCAAGTATGATTCACAAGAATCCAGCAGCCACTACCAAGTGGCGAAACCCGCCCTTTCCCTCCGGGAGAGAGCCCCCCAAGCTCTCTCTTCCTGCCCTCACCAAGAGGCTTGCTCTTGCAGCAATGTTCATGGCCCATTCAATTGTTTTTGTTGTAGCCGTGCCTATCACCCGCAACCATGTCAAGACTCCAAAGCCTGTGGACGGAGGATCTGGTCGAGGCGGCAAGGCTCTCGATCTGCTCCATGATCAGCCTGGTGACCAAGGCCAAGATAACTACCCAGATTTGGGTGACAGCGGAGGCGGTGAGAAGCTAACCCGCCTTCATCTCAAGGATTCTCCTATCATCAAGGATGGTGTGATGGAGAAGGCAATGATGGACGCAATGGACTGGGACTCTGAGGATGGAGTGGAGGAGGATGGACACGAAAATGTAAGTCCCATAACACTGTTTTTAGAATGTGCATATTCTACTTTCCATTATCGGCCATCTCCTCACATCAAATATATACACCTCTCTCTACTCCTCTTCAGCGCCTTGGTGTGATGGTAAGTGTTCCATGTATGAACGAGGAGATGTAGAAGCATCATAGGTGCACGTACCATCAAGATTATTGAACAAGCCGGCGATGGATAGAGTCTACCACAGTCCCTCAAGATTGAATAAGTGGTCATCCCCAATAATCCAAGACGTACCATACGAGATATCATGCCATGCTTACAAAGGCATTCCACAAGCATGATGATAATAGACCCTTCGAGTTAGGTTAGAACTTTTCCACCTCCTTGCTTTTACTCAAGAACCTATGCACTGNACCCTTCGAGTTAGGTTAGAACTTTTCCACCTCCTTGCTTTTACTCAAGAACCTATGCACTGGATTTCAGCCTCAACAATGAATTCACAAGAATTGCGTAATCGTTATATATTTGGGATGTCATCAACCCTCAAGATAACTTGGAGCTTCTACACCTCCTTTTTGTTCAATACCAGCTCTTTTTCATGCTTCTAAATACATTGTAGATTGTTCTAACCAACTCCCACTTTGACTGTAAATTATCAGGCGAACAATAATATCAACAAAAAGAACAAAAATGAAGGAGATGATGATAAGGTGAGAGATCATGATATGTATTGCCTCTCACTTAACTCTCACGTGTTCTTAACTTTGCCCTTTGAATGACTATCATCTATTTGTGTATCAGTTGGTTGAGGACGGAGAGAAGGCTGGAGAGGATGTGAAGGTTGGAGGAGAACCTGGACTTGATGGAGATGATGTTGGTACATATGGACGTGAGGGGCACGGAAATGATGGTACTAGTAGATTGAAACTTGAAGGCAATGATGTGAGGCACCACAAGTGTTGTTTCCTTCTTGCAATCATTCAGATTCTTACATGTTTTGTTACTTCAAATACCTATACCTCTCTTTTATTCGAAGGCGATGGTGGAAGCCGAGAAGGAGGAATATGGTGGTGGTGGTGGCAAACTTGATGATGGACTGAAGGCTGAACTCAAGCATTACATGACTAAAAAGGGTGTCTCCAAGAGTTTGGACAATGAAGGATTAGGAGAGACGTTGAAAGCAGGCAAGAACAATGGAGGATTGGAGAAGCCTTTGGACGATGCCGTAAGTGAATCTGTTTGTTGTACGATAATGAGTGCATCCATAATGACGATACTTAACATCCTTTCTCACATGTTGGTTGTTTGTTTCTGATTACAAGGTTGAAAAAGCTCTCGATAAAAATAACAGCCCAGGAGTTACAACGGATGGTACTAATATTGAAGTCTTTACGGACAGGCTTGAACAGAAAGGATTGGCTTCAACTAGCGTGAGTGTGAAGAGTTGCTTCTCAGAAGATGCTTTTCCACTTTGTTGAATAGATCTCAAACTTGTTTGTTCCCTTGCTGCTTCTGAAAATATTATTGCCATTAAGTCCTTCACTTTAGACGAGGGAATGAGACGTCTCAAGAGATTGAACCGTGGTGGCCTTCGTGGATCGAACGATGTGGATTCAGCTGCTGTCATTACCGAAGTCAAGGATATTCTCGAATTGCACCTGGACAGCATGCTATCCATCCAGAAGAATCTCCATGATGGCGACAAGGAAGGAGCTGGATTTGCCCTCAAGTCAATGGTTGGTGATGTGGACTCCTTGGTTGAAATGGGTGAGGAAGGCAAAGTAATTGATAGTCTTGAGCTTCCTACATCTGTTGGTGGAAATTCATTGAGCAAGAATGATATCCCCAATGATCAGTTGGTTCAATTTATCCAGCCTCAAGTCTTTGATGAGATTGTTGAACATGCCCAAACTCTAAGGGAGAATCTTAAAGGGATTGATCTCTCAGTTTTTCCAACATCCCCAAGTCATGAACACTTGAAGACTAAGGGCTTCCGACGAGATGATACTTCCAAGTTTGAATCTGATCCTTTTGGTTTCGGGTCTGCTGGTGGTGGTCATCAATCAATTCCAAATGGGAACTTCCATCCAAATGACTTTTTCAAGAACCCGTCCTTGGTGAAGAACTTGCTAAACCGCCACAAAGCTAGCAATGGCGGTGACTTTTCAACGCCCAACCTTAGTAAATTCACCAACTTTCACAATGACAACATCATCATGGCCAAGCATCAAATTCGTCTCGATGCTCTTGGCGATACAT
>JAZGVR010000278.1:0-10798 GCA_037356255.1 Thalassiosira tumida | reverse complement strand
ACAACAACAACAACAACAACAACAACAACAACGGTGGCGGCGGCGGCGGCGACGCGGCGCGGGAGCCAGCCGGCGGGGGCCCGCCGCGAACGCCGGCGCCGGCGGCCGCCGACCGGGTCCCGGGGTACTACGAGGCGAAGCTGGGCGGGACGACCCGGCCGACGCGGCGGCCCACCGGACGGCCGACGAGGCGGCCGGTGATCAGCGCCGAGCAGGAGATGCACCGCCGCTCGTTCTGCGGGGCGTTCTGGACCGACGTGAGTGGCCGGGGGGCGCGCGTCGCACACGACCGTCTCGCGACCGTCCGGACCCGACTCACCCCCCCTTTCCCTCCCCCTCGACGCGGTCGCCCGGAATCGGCGACGCCAGGCGAGGGACAACTGCGACGAGAAGGAGCACTGCGAGGACGACCGGGACTGCCCCGAGTCCGAGTACTGCTGGACGCAGACCCCGTGCGACCACTACGCTACGGCGGCGCCGACCGACGGCCCGACGGGGGCGCCGTCGGCGGCGCCGACGCTCCGGCCGACGGATCCGGACCCGACGCGGGGGCCGACCGGGAGGTGAGTGTGCACGCGGCCCCTCTTCGGCATTTCGCAATTCGCGCCGAATACGGAAACCGACGTCTCCCCGCGCCGACGAACAAATGCGCTTCGAATCGCATTTTACAGCCCCGTCGGCTACACGCCCACGAAGTCGCCCACGCCGGAACCGACCTGGAACCCGACCACATCGCCTACATGGTTTCCCACATTCAGTCCAACCGGTTCATCAGGACCGAGTGAGTTTCTCTCAACCGTGTTGGCCCACAACAATTAGTTTTCTCTATCGTTCAATATTTGACAAAACCACAAACACCACGAACTCTAACTCTTCTTTTGAACGATATCAAATCGATATTCTTGTTGTATTTTACACAACAGCCGAGAAACCGACCTTCGACGCCGACGATCCGAGCCTGACCTTCTTCTGCGGATCGTCGTGGGCCCAAGCCGACGAAACGTGCGGGATGAGGTGTCCCACCGGCAACTCCGACGACTGCCCTTTGTGAGTTGTTCCGGAGAATACGGCACTTCGTAACATCGTCCTGCGATGCTCGTGTCGATTCCAAAACTGACGTTGCACGTCTTCCGCGCGTATCAGCGAGTTCGACTGCTGGGCATTCACGTCCTGCACCGAAGAGAGGGGCATACAGACGTACGAGCCCACCGTTCCGCCCACCCCCGCCCCCGTCGTCATCTACGTACCGGGATACGGCGGCGCGCTGGTCCCCGTCTTCGGGGGGCAGGACCTCTCCCTGTTCTCGCCCACGGCGAGTCCCGCGCCAACCGCGAGTCCCGCGCCGACCGCGGAACCGACGCTGCCGCCGGGGGTGGTAGCGAAGGAGATACTGGCCACCTACTACTGCGGTGAGTTGTCGTCAAAGGCTTTTGACGCGATCCTCGATTTACATCACTTTTGGAAGGAGAAGAAAAAGGATAAGAAGAAGGTGTATAAAGCCAAGAAGGCAGAGCAAAAGAAGCCGAAAGATGCTGAGAAGAAAAAGAAGGATGCGGATGCTGAAAATAAAAGGAAGATGAAGAAAGGGGAAGCTGCACCAAAAAATACACTATCCAACCTCAAGAAAGGGAGGTTTGCAACAATGGGGGTATCGGGCGCAAAAAATGAGTATGCAACCCACAAGCACACCCACCTGCGTTATATTTTGGAACTGTCCATCAAATTGTCGTCAGAAGACAAGCCGTATGATTTTGTCCATGCGCTTCGCTTGTTGCTCCAAAATATGAAAAACAGTTCACAACGCTGTTTATCTCGAGCTGGTGAAAGAAGGGAAGGTGGAGAAATATTTGGAACAGAAGATATCCCATCAAACCACACGGAATTGAGCAGTCACGCCAAAGTTCTGGGGGGATACAAAAGTTTCACACCACAAAAACTATGGGGGGATAATAGAAGGGACAATAACACTGAGTTGAAGGACCCAGTAGTTTATTTTGTGATTGCCCTCTCGTCCAATGAAGACCCAGATGAATGGATTGAAAGAGTCAGTTGTGAATGGGGGAAATTGGGAGGAATGAAAATGTGGCGCAAGGAAATCCTAATCTTCAAAACGGTAATTCCCGCGGTAATCTACGAAAACCTGAACTCCAACCACCATTAGACTCTCGATAACAGGACTTGAGCTACTGGCGTATATATCCGCCACCCTTTTTTTTTTTCCCATCGCCCACGGAATATCTCCAAAAGTGCAAGGAACGATCATAGCACTATCATGTATCAAACAAAACNCCTTGAACTCAATGGGATTGCATGTTTTGCATCAGTATTTCAACAAAACAATTTTATCCTTTCCCTTCTCCTTCCAAAGAGGATGTAAATTGAGGACTACGGGTAGGCGCGGTGCATGGATATCTCGGTCAATTTCCACCGTTGTTTGCTGCCTCGTGAAACGAAAGTATGTCTCATCCAGGCATAAGCTCTGCTCATAGAGGGCGGGCAAGAATCAGCTATTCTGGGGGCTCTGCACCCCAAATGGCCCTCTAGAAAAGGGTGCGCCATCCTACTAGATATGGTGTCACAGTGACCTAGCTTCATGTGAAACTGTTCAAATGGGGCTCCAGTGCTAGGAAATTTGCCAATTTCGGGTCATTTTGCTCGTATGGATTCCGTTAATTCTGGGGATGCGCACCCCTGCCTCCTACTCGCTCGTGCCCGGTCTCATCCAGCCGTCGATTGACGAACACCGCGTCTCTATGCCGAAAACGAACGAATCCCAGGAATAGATTGGATGGACGTCGAGGAGAACTGCCACCAACCGTGTCCCACCGGCGACAACGGGGAGTGCGACGACCCGCAGCACAGCTGCTGGGCCTTCGTGCGCTCGTGCGGGGCGCGCGCGTCCGCGCCCGGCCCTGGTCCCGTCGCCGAAATCCCCGCGACCGCCCCGACGGCGGGCGGGTCCAGATCGCCGACGCTGCGCCCGACGCCGCGCCCGAACGATCCCCCGACCGACCCCCCGACCGATCCCCCGACGGATCTGTACGGGCTGCTGGAGGGGCGGAGGGACCGGTTTCGCTGCGCCGCCTCGTGGGACGAGATCGTCTGCGGCGTCAGCGGCACGTGCCCCTCGGGGGACAGCACGTGAGTTCCTCGATTCTTCCTCCTCCGTTCGATTCGGAGGGCGCGCGATGCGTCGTGCGCGTATTTTCCTGACGACCCTTCCCCGCGCCTCGCACGCCTCTCTCGCGCCCCCGCGGAACGCCGCGCGCGAAGCGACTGCCCGGACGGCCAGAGCTGCTTCTCGGGTCCCGTCGACTGCGGCGCGGCGCGGCCCCCGACCCCCCCGCCCTCCGACCCGCCCGCGAGGACGCCGGGGACGGCGACCCAGCTGCCGAAGCCGAAGCCAGCCGGGGACGGGCAGCAGCAGATCGATAACGAAGGAGAGGACTGGGGATCGGGCGAGGTGAACAATGACGGAGAGGACTGGGAGTCTGACGTGGTGAACAACGATGGGGAGGACTGGGGATTGGGAGAAGTGGACAATACTGGCGAGGACTGGGGTCGGCTGAAGCCGACAGACGGGCCGACGCCCGGGGTGCCGACGCCGTACCCAACGCCCGAGCCCTCCATCGACCTGATCGAACATCTCGAAAATTTGAAGACGTGAGTCTTTTGTGTACTTCTTGTTTCAGTCCGGGCCACTGGCTCATCTTTGCCGCCACAGGCGATGCTCTTGCCCAGCGCTACATACTCAAAACTTTGAATTCCGTACTATCAGGTCGTACTTTTGCTCCGAAAGCTGGGATGAAATTGATTGCGAGAATGCCAAGGCGTGCCCATCGGGCGATAGCAAAGGTAACAAGCTTGGGACATTAGGTGAACAATGCTGTCGCAACTATGAACTCAATTGAATTGTCGTTATACTTTTGTCCATATCGGATACAGACTGCCCAAAGAAACAAAAATGTTTTAGCGGTGCACCATGTCAGGCGGAGGATGAGCCATCATCGTCATCGGGAGAAAAGGAGCCATCGGCGGGGGGACGGCCCACGAGTCCCGATGGCGCCTCGCCCTCTCCCACCATCTGGACGCCCCTCATGGGGGCCAAGGATGGCGGCGGTGGTCCTCCCGACGACGACGGGGTCGCCCCTCCTGCCGTTGACGGGCCCGCGTCAAAATTCTTCTGCGGCGCGTCCTGGGGCGAGCTCGCGGCGTCGTGCGACGGGGCCATGCCCTGCCCCGGCGGCACCGACGAGGACTGCGAGGGCGGCCAGTCCTGCTTCGCCGACACGCCGTGCGTCGGCGTCGGCGAACCCGATGGGGAAGGAGCGGCGCAACGCGCGGGGGTCTTCAACTTCGCCGCCATGGTCCGCGAGATTCCTCCGTTTTGTGAGGATGGGAAGACCATGTCTCGGAATGTTGGTTATTGGCAGAGTTGGAGCATCTAGTGAGTCGTGTTCATTCGCAGCAAAAATCTTGCTTCTGTTTGCGCTCCTTTATCTAAGGAAATTACCCACCACGTTGATTGGTACACAGCCGTGAAGAAACCTGCAACCCATTTACAGCGGCATCCATCGATGCATCGTCCTACACGCACACCGTCTTTTCATTTGCATCAATCTCCGCGACCGGCACCCTCGAACCCTGGGATTTCGAGGAGGACATCATAGCGGGGCAGTACCTGCAATTCCTGGACGTCAAGGCCAAGCACCCGGGCACCAATGCCATGGTTGCCGTGGGGGGCTGGACGCACAACGAGCCCGACAACGAGCGCCTGTACAGGTTCAGCGACGTCGCGTCCGCCCCGAGGTCGAGGACGAGATTCGCGCAGAGCTCCGTGGCGTTCCTGCGAAAGTACGGGTTCGACGGGCTGGACGTCGACTGGGAGTATCCCGGGGACGAGGCCCGCGGCGGCAACGCCACCATCGACAGGGAAAATCTAGTCCTCCTGTGCGACGAGCTCCGGAAGTATTTCGACGACGCGCCGGAGGAGTTCGAGTTGAGCATCGCCATCCCCGCCTCGATCGATCGATTGGAAGTTGGCTTTGACCTCAGAAATTTGACCAGGTCCATTGACTTTTTCAATGTGATGGCTTACGATTTTCATGGTGTTTGGGACGATCCTCCGATTGTGGGAGCTCATTCCGACATTGGTGGGATCGACCAGGCAATCGACTATATGGTGACCAACAGCAGCGTTCCGCCGTCTCAGGTGGTGCTTGGCATGCCAGGCTACGGTCGATCTTTCACTATGGTCAATGAAACCTGCCTGTCTCTCGGTTGTCCTTTCCTAGCGGATTCTAACGAGACGGCAATCGGTGGATGTCTCGACACAAAAGGCTTTGTCCCTTTCGTAGAAATTTACGCATGGGAAGAAGAAGGTCGGGGTAAAGGATACGACTCAATCACAGTGGACCTCGCCACCTACTCTGCAGTTATGGTCAAGGATGAGGACCAGTTAATATCCTATGACAACGCGGATACATTCCAGGCAAAAGTTGACTATGCAACAAATAGGTGCCTTGGGGGCACCATGGTTTGGGCTATTGACATGTTACCGCTCGAAGAACAAAGTGCAGGCAGCAAAGGTGGTGTAAGTGGAGGCAGCCGCGGCGGCGGCGGCGCCGATGATCCTGCCACGCAAAGCATTTTAAGCGAGGAAGAATCTGTCCTGGCATACTGCGGGATTGATTGGGACGACGCGATATCAACTTGCTCGAGGCCTTGCCCGAGCGGCACTTCCGGCGATTGCGACGAGGGCGAGATGTGCTTCGCCGGCACACCGTGCGGAGAGGGAGGAGTGATTGCCATTGGAGATACCTGCAAAATATGTCCGGACTCTACGACGCAAGGGATCCTGTCGTGGGTCGAAATTGAAGTCGAGATTGATGGAACCTTCGCTTCCACCACGTGTGGAGATTTGGACTACGGCATTCTTTTGTCTGTAACAAAAGACAGCGAGGCCTGTGATGCTATGCAATTAGATTTTGCTCAAACGTGTTGCTACGCCTACCCTCAGGACCAATGCACTTTGTGCCGCAAAGGCCTAGTCTATTATAGTGTCCGATCCGATCTGAATGTCACCATGCCTGATGGCACCGTGGCCTCTTGTGGTCTTGTGAACCAAATGCTAGCACCGGAGGAAAACGAAGGTGAAAAGTGTGTGACAACTACAGATGCACTGTTTGATTCTTGTTGCTATGACCAATGCAGATTGTGTGAAGGACAAGGGCTCAAGTGGTGGGTAGAATTTGACGAGCCAGCTGGTGAGGGTGGAAGGAAGACTCAAGCGAACACCAAGGAGGAAGAGTATAGGCAGGCAGATGAAGTGGGTAATGAAGACGAAGCAAAAGATACCGAAGAAGAGGAAGATGAGGAGGAGGAAGAAAACGAGAACGAAGAAACAACATGCTCATCTATAGATGCATCTCTTTACTCAGATTTCGTGGAAGGTGACACAGATCAGTGCCTTGAAATCAAGTCACAATACTCTACTGAGTGCTGCTACACATTCCCAACAAACCCATGCGGCCTCTGCAAACAGGGCGACACTACCCTAACTCTCATTTGGACGACTGAAGTGAGGCACGAAGGCCAAAATGTTTCGTGTGGCATCATCGATAACATATTGAACACAGAGGAGGAGGGCAGTCCAACTTGTTCTTCTGCTAAGGAAACCCACTTTGACGATTGCTGCTTCGATAAATGCAGTCTTTGCGATGATGCACAGCTCGCATGGGACTTTGTAATAGATTACTACAATGATACAACCAAGACTTGCAGGAACATTGAAGCGATATTTGCCGCAAATGAAGTTAAATCGAACAGCAAAGAGTGTAGTTCTGTGAAGGATGACTACCAAGAACTCTGCTGTTTCACACCTCCCATATCCCCGTGTGAACTCTGCCCAGAATACATCCGCTGGGAGGAAACTGTTGAATTTGAGGGTGAGGAGTCAACTTGCAAAAAAGCCACAACTATGTTGAAGAGGGAGGAAGAATTCAGCAGTGAATGTTCATCAGCAAGAGAGGTATGTCATGTGTGTTGGAATCATCTATTCTTCAATATACCAGTTCAGTTCTAATTCCCGTATTTTGGAATGTCGTAGAGTATGACTGAAACTTGCTGTTATGAGTTATGCAATATTTGCGGAGAACCTTTAATGCTAGATTGGGATGCAGTGGTAGAATACGAGGGGGATCGTATTGCATGTGGTGACTTCAAACCAATTTTTGGCCGAAACGAAATCGAAGATGGGACTGAAGCATGTTCTTCTATCAAAGGCAACTTTAGTGAATATTGTTGTTACACTCCACCTAGCGAACCCTGCAATTTGTGTCAAACAGACACTGATTTCTTGGATTCATACACAAGTGTGGAAGTAGAAGTTTGGGGATCAGTGATGAACTGCTCGGACGTGTAGTAAGTGAATCTTTTTTGGATTGGTTCCGTCTTATTTAGACTTACATCACCCCTGATTTCATACCGAAACTTCCTCCCCGGTCCCCCAGCAATTACTTAATTCGAAGGATAGAGTCAAATAGTGACACATGTTCCTCTACAAAGGAATCAATCACAACTGACTGCTGTTACGAAAAATGTGTCATCTGTGGAGGGACCCAGGTCCAAGAATTTGAGCAAGAAATTGAACTTAATGGCGAGACTATCTCATGCCTGCAACTTCATTCAGTTCAGACATCTGATATTGCTGTAAACTCCAGCGACTGCCAATCCATGCAATCTGAGTTTTCTCCAGCTTGTTGTTATGATACACCTGAAATTCCCTGTGTGTTATGCACAGCAGGATCCGTCAGAATGGAGCTTGAAGTCGACTTCAATGGTGGAACTGAAACCTGTGAGCAAGTTGCAAATTTCCTAGCAAACCGCGCAAATAATGGCACTGATGAATGTTCTTCCTCGAAGGCTGAATTCCAAGAATTTTGCTGCTTTGAGAAATGCAGTCTCTGCAAGGATAATGGTCAAATTGATTGGGATACCTATGTGGACTTTGATGGGAAAGAAGATGTGCCTTGTGGAAGTTTTGACTGGTATTTCACTAGTAATGGAATTGAAGAGGGAACAGGTCAATGCACGGATTTACAGGTTGCCTTCGAAGAAACTTGTTGCTACGAAGCAATTGATTATTCTACGCCTGCTTGTTCACTGTGCAAACAAGGTGACGCTTGGTATGACATAAATGGAGACATTGAAGTCTTTTTTGAAGGGTCAAACAGGACATGCACTGCAGTGAGCAACTCTTTATTTCGCAAGGCTGAGGATGATAGTGGATTTTGCACTGCAGCCAAATCGGAGTATTTTGGGAGTTGTTGTTTTGAGAAGTGTACTATTTGCCAGGGAGCTCAGCTTGACGCAAATGTTGAAGTTGCATACAACGGAACCGCTGCGACGTGCTTGGAGTTCGGATTTAGGTTTGTTGCTAATATTGTGATGGAGGGTTCGGAAGAGTGCGATACTGCACGGGAGTTGCTCTTTGAACCTTGTTGCTACACGACTCCTACTGATCCTTGCGTTTTGTGTCAATCCAGTACTGCTGACCAAGGAGACATTCGAGACGATGTTAATGTGAGCTTTTATGGTTCGACGACAACTTGCTTTGATTTGAATAGCTTTTTGGTGTCGAGAGAGGAGGATGTGGGATTTATGTGTCAGGCTGCAAAATCAGAACTTCAACAAGATTGTTGTTTCCAGGAATGTAGCATATGTGGCAGCACTGATAATCTCTACTGGGATAATCCAACAATCTTCAACAATATCACTTTTGCCTGTGGGGAGCTTACATGGGTCTTGAGTGGAAGCAGCGTAGAGGAAGGGTCCGAAGACTGTTTGACAGTGCAGTCTGCTTACTATGACGATTGCTGCAGTGGTCCATCGCCGCTCATACCAGACGCTGGGAATAAGTGTGAGATTTGTCCATCTGGGAAGGACTGGTATGCACAAGTCATTCATTCTGGGAAGCCGATGACATGCCTTGAACTGGATTCTGTCTTGTTGCAAAAAGGAGTATTTGATGTTTCTGCGGAGTGCGAACAAGCAGCATTAGATTACTCAAGCCAGGTAAGCATCCATTATATTTACTTTTGAGGTATAAACCATTTAAGCACATTTCACTGTTCAATACTTCCTTGATATAATTTGTGCACAGTGCTGCTACACCCCCCCTAAGAAACCATGCAATTTGTGCCAATCAGGACAAAAATATAACAGCGTTTTGGACCGAACTGTCACATACAATGGTGCTGATACCAATTGCTACGGTAAACAATGCAGATGCTTTTTCGCCAAGATTTTTTGATGAAAATGGTCATTTCACTTTTCATTTGTTATTTTCTTAAAGGGATTTTCAATTATCTATGGACAAGACTGGAAACAGAGGATTATTCTTGTCTTGTGACCCAGAATGATCTACTTGACGATTGTTGTTACGTTAAATGCAGCATCTGCGAAGATTATCAACTAGACCAAGAAATATTAGTTGTTCACGAAGGTACATCAATGGGCTGCTCAGAAATTGAAAATAACTTCATGGGTTTGAATCAAATTGTGCAAGGAAGTGATCAATGTGCACGGATTCAGCAAGAACACTGGAACAACTGTTGTTATGACATACCTTGTGACTTATGTGTGTCCGGTGATACAGAATATGAATTACTCGTAGATCAACCTGTTTTGTATTTTGGTGTGAATAGAACGTGTGGAGACTGGTCAGTACTTGCAGAAGGAGAATTAAGCCAAAGCGATGTTTGTAAGGCTACAAAGATTGATCTTTTTGACCAATGCTGCTTCAAGGCATGTGACCTGTGTAAAGATACAGGTTGGTCAATCAAATGGAATCATCCTTTGACTTATGACGGCCTAGCATCAACTTGTTTAGATG
Source organism: Thalassiosira tumida (assembly GCA_037356255.1). Classification (NCBI taxonomy): domain Eukaryota; phylum Bacillariophyta; class Thalassiosirophyceae; order Thalassiosirales; family Thalassiosiraceae; genus Thalassiosira; species Thalassiosira tumida. The sequence goes on along the minus strand of JAZGVR010000278.1, from coordinate 903 downwards.
TCTATATGAATTTACGAAGTGAAAGGGTGCAGGATGGTGATGATCGATGCCAGAGTATCCAATTCACTGTGTCAAATGAGTGTTGTTACAAAATGCCAACGAATCAATGCTCACTGTGCCAGAGCAGTGATGGGACATACCTGAATACCAATTGGAATAGTAGGGTGAATTATCAGGGTGAAATTGTAACATGTGGGGATGTCAATGGTATGCTGATTTCAGAAGAACTTGATGGCATGCTTTGTCTATCGGCCAGAGATGAACTCTGGAACCAATGCTGCACCCCTCAACAGGGAGGCAATACCGGCTCAGGAGGGATATTTCCAATAGAAAAGAACAACCCAGGAATATTGGCAACTGATCCATTGGCACCTGGAGTTTTGGACAGTGGTGAATCTGGTCAACCGGGATTGAATCCTACTAGCGAAAACACATACGACGATGATTTTGGTAACGGCATAACTTTTTATCGGCGTAATGGGGCCCAAAGTTTACACTCATTGTATGTATTGGCAGTTGAGTCATTCGTTGCCTTTGCTACCTCCCTCGTAATCCTCACAATATAGATGGATAATCAAATGAGACTGCTGGAGCCGTGCATTATTTGATTGATGCCAACTGATTGATGACTTCAATATCAACATAATGTGATTAAATAGAGTCAATGTCATTATAAGAGACAGTTCATTATGAGACACTTGACTGAAAAATGGCGGGAACCTCCTGTATGATAGTATATTATTCCTACGTTGTGTTCCCTGGACTCCGGATCTTGCTCGTCCGCCCAACGCTCACATGACGATCCATAACAACATGATTGATGGCATCCCATTCATGGTAGGGCGACAACAACTTGGGTTGCAATTCATTATTACACCCCCCCCCCCATTTTGGCCCATTTTG
>JAZGVR010000259.1:0-10064 GCA_037356255.1 Thalassiosira tumida | reverse complement strand
GCTAGGAGGTGGGGCCAACGTGGGTGGCGCCCGCCTACACCCCATCATGCGCCCACTATACCGATAAGCCTAGCGCTAGGACATCTAGGCAGGTATGGAGGGTTCAAGGTATAGGGGGTCCATGTACGGCGCGTGCTAGATGGGAGCTCGCGGCACCCACGTCCTCCTCCCGGCAGAAAAACAACGGCCGTACGTAGTACGTACACTACATAATGTATCGTACGGTGATAGGTATCGTAATTGATAATACTGAACGGCCACCACCACGTGCCACCACCACCGTATGAACACCCCGGTTGCTGAAAGACACGATAATTGAGTTCAGAAGTGACAAATGGCACGCGCCTTGGCAGTGGCAAGGAGCGTGCTCCCTTATCGCAGCGGGGTTATGTATCTAGAGATAAGATGTAAGATGGACCTGACCTATTGAACTACTGGCAGTGGATGCGTTCGTTCGCAAATACTTCACTATTTTACTTCCATCTTATTGTACGAGATGGTACACCTACTTTGAGGAGGAGATACTACTTAGATAAGTATGTATGTACATCATCCTTGCTGTATCGAGTCATACACCCAACCTGCTGGCCAGTCACCCTCCTTGCTTCGCTCTAAACAGTTGTTGTACTACCCAACCATCAACTTCACCTATCCATTGCTGATGAACCTCTAGAGCGAGACCGAGAGCCCGACCCCTTAAATTCCCTTTTTTTCCATGAGGCGGTTTAGCAGACGTTATCAGTACAATGAAGCTAAGATGAAGCTGTCGTTCGCCCTCCTCGCAACGACTCTCGCCGTAGCGGGAGCCAGCGGCGGCGGCATCGCGTCCGTTTGGGCCCACCTCCGTCGTCGCCTGTCTTACCNAGTACAGTTGAATGAATGAACTCGTACAATTGATGTCGATCCTCGCTACAGAATATTTTGACAACAAAGGTTAGATCTGGAGATAGAATCACGGGGAGCAACGCCGAGGGACTCACGGTAGGTACCTAGGTGGGCGGGATGGCGTTCGAGGACTACGACAGCGGCGAATCCGTCATCAAGGTGCAGTACCTAGGTAACACGGCCACGCAACGCGTCCAATCCATACGGACTCCCATTTAGGACGAAGATACCGTGGTTAAAGGCTTCCCCGATATCTGATCTTCAAGCACGCGCACTGGCGAACTTCAATAAAGGTTTCATTCACCTTTCCATCTCTTTCATAACAACTCTATTGCAACCATGAACCTCAAATTTTTCGCTTCCCTGACTCTAGTCCTCTTTGATACAGCCAATGCTGTACCAAGTTTCGTCCCCAAAGCAGCCGCAACAAAGCAGGCGTTGTCCATTCGAGGAGGCGCTGGTCCTCTGGATCCTGACATTGCCGCCAAGGTTCTCCTCGGCACCTGTGGTGTTCATGGTGCCTACTCGCATCTCGCTCCTAACAAGAGTATGGGGATGTATAATGTCACGGATGATAAATTGTCCACTTTACTTACCGAGATCAATGGCGGTCTCTTTTTGATGTTTGCTATGACTGGATACGGAGTTCTGTTCACGGATATGTCTACTATTAAGGCAATTGGTGCTGCCCAGATTCCAATCACCGTGTCAAACCTTCGGAACATTCTCAACGGCGAATCAGAATCATCTGGGTGTAATATGCCTGGTCAATGGGTCAACCTCGCAATCACTGCATTTGCTGCTTATGCCTGCCTTTCTGGAGCGGACTATGCCACTACAGTCGTCAAGGCACTCGCTGTCTACCTAGGTCTAGCAAACACACAGTGTCGCTTTGCTCCCGAAGCTGCCCTAAAGAGCTGGGGAATCGATTTAAAGGATAGATCCCCCGTAGCAATCTTTGAGGCCAAATGTCTTGGCCAAACGGGTATAATTAATGCTGTCCTGATAGGTGCTCTCATCAGTAATGTCAACGCGTACAAGGCGATTGGTTATGCTGGAATTCCTGCCCTAATTTCTCTTGTGTTGATGGTCAGTTATGGTGATTTCAAAAATATTGGTTTCGAACTTGCCAAGATTTACCCTTGGATGGCTCTAGTGGCCGTGGCCGTGGTCACTCTATCTTTTTAAGTACTGTGGGAACTATACTCATCCCGCGGCATGTTCTATGTCATATGATAGTTTCTTAGTAGACATACCATTCATTTGTAAGCGATTGAATGTTGTTTTGTTACTATGTTATAAATAATTGTTTTATCGCAACTTGCACGGTTCTTGGTAGCAGTAGGCACCTACTAGGTTACTTCGCGATCGAATATATAATACTTCAAATGCTCCGGGTGGTTGAAATGACGAGTTGCGAAAAGAAATTCATTCTTCTATAACATATTAGCGCTAATCGGAATTTAATTTGAGAGGTTGCAGTAGTTTTCTTAAACTCTCTATATTGTGAGATATTTTAGTACTTTTATCCAGCGTACCAAAGTTCCAGTCATCATCATATGTAAAGGACAGCGTTTGATACCAAATTGTTTTTGACGCCTTATGATCGTTTGCATGTTAGTGCAACTACCACGTCTTTAATTCAAGACAGAGAGTTGTTATTTTTTGACACGACGGTAAGTTATCAAGACCACCATGATTTCCATTCATTTTTGAGGTTGTATGTATTTTATGTACGTCATGGGTCAATTGCTTGGGTGTGCAGATTAGTGGTCTATGCCCATTTATCCAGTACTCTACTTGTTGTGATATGCTCCTTTAAGTTCATGGGGATTGGGTTCAACATTGATGACATAACTATTTTGACATTTCTGACTATTTGTTTGGTCACTGTCAGTGCGTTGATAATTATTTCTTACTTTACTATGCTCACTATTTCTGTTTTTGTTCTCTGTATTAATCATTCACAGATTTAGAAGAGTTAGTTCTTTGTGATGTGTCTTTTAGGTTAGCGTCCTTCTGATCTAGCAGCGCAATATATTGGTGAGTCTGTCTGTATGGGGGGAGAACACTAATTTCCCAAGACCGTGGGATACTTTAGCTCCACTTGACGGTGTGGACTTTGCTTGTTACAGATGGACTATCTGTACACATTTATTTCCTGTCTTCACGATGCTTTCTGTTTTTACATTCTTTCTATTAATCAGTCACAGATCTAGAAGTGTTGGTTCTTTGTGAAGTGACTTGATGGTTAATGTGGGAGAAGTTTGTTGTCCTCATCAAAATCTAACTTGCTGCTATCATTGTTGGTACAGAACTGAGTATTGATAGCGGTGCACTAGAGTACCAAGCTTCCCCACCAGTTCTTTCCAGCTGTGTTGTGTTAACTTATGTGTAGGAATATAATAAATGTAGGCATCAAGTTGTTGTTGGAGGATTTCCCTGCGGGCTTCTGTCTCTGAATTGATCCTCAAGTTTGAAGCCTGATGTGCCCTACTGCACATCTCTGCACATCACTTGTCTTGGTGAGATCACACCCTACCGAAGTTCTGGTTTGCTTTGACCCCCCATAATGGAGTTCCTCACGTAGAGCCTGATTTTTCTGACTCTAATTCAATCAGAATCCCGTTTCGTCTGGCCTTCATGCGAATGGAGGAACTAAGTACTGAAAAACATCATTCTCAAAACAATATTGCGCGACTTAGATCGATACTGACGGGATTCAAAAAGCGCGAGGTCGCTCCTCGGATCAGATTTGTGTTTATTTTGATNNAATGGAGGAACTAAGTACTGAAAAACATCATTCTCAAAACAATATTGCGCGACTTAGATCGATACTGAAGGGATTCAAAAAGCGCGAGGTCCACATCAGGGGAGTCTCTGGATGACCGTTAGATACCCCGTTTGGCCGATTCTAAATCTATCGTAAGTTTAACGTATTAGATGACCAAAGTGCTTAAATAGCCCGTGAAATCATCTATTTATCTCTTGGGCGGACCAGCACACTTGCGCTGTTTTTGGATCGTGCCAGCCTATTTTGGGTTTGGCGACACAAATCTTCCTCGACATGCCGCAACATCACCAACCGCCATTCCACAAACCATCACGTCTTCCCGCATTATGCAACCGCCCAAGCAGTATTGGCAATGGTAACCGTGAGCCAGATCGAATTTACGGTGGCAGCTTCATGGCCGGTCCCACGAAACCCGCCAGTGCTTTCGACACACGGACCCCACATCTGTCGCACCATTCTTCCCAGCGACACAGTCCACGTTGCTCCTATGTGTCGCAACAAACCTTCGCGGTCATCCTTCTACGGTCGTGTGATTGACATAGTTGATAGAACCTCTGCCTCTGAATCCGGCATCGTCCGCCACCCTGATAACCATCTCCACGACTCCACTTCTGCACTAATCAAAATGCAATTGATTATTGCACAACATCAGTCTGAGGATATTCACCCTCAAGCACAATGGCCCATCTTTTGTGATGAGACTAGGATGGCAACACGGGGGTTGATCCAAGTGGCTCATACCAATCTTCTCTTATTGGTTCATCCTTCATTGATCACGGATTTGATCCATGTTCTACACTCCTCTCAATGTACCAATCAGACTTTTGGAGCAGTTGCCGGACGAGAGAATTGTTTTCATACCTCCTGCAATGCTTTATTTGAGCATTCCAATTCGGATTCGGTCTTTCATGAGATGCAGATTGTGTTGCCTACCGATTATCTCATTTTCGGACCCTCCACAAACAGCATTCTACCCTGTATAGTAACTGAAACAGAGAGGGAGGTGGAGATGAAATACTTCCTCCACCGGGTTTTCCACAAGCTCCTTGTTAAACTTGGGAAGATTGGCGGCACAGCCACTTGCACCGAGCACTTTGGTAGGGGCGACTGGTGGCTGCTCTCCACGGCTTTGGGCAATCTTGATTCCTCTCTCATTCCTCGTCCCAGTGCTATTAAAACCTCCGATACACCTCAACCAATACTTCGAGGGGATCTCTCGTTGAAAACAGAGTTACTCCCAACAACAATGACAACAATCATTGTTTCAACACCTTCACAATTTGCAGCATTGAGAAGTTGTCTTTCTAACATCGTTGGCATAGGCATTAAGAAGAGGGCACCGAATAGCACAGATCGAAAGTATGGGCGGACAGTTTTTGATCTCCAGCGTGGAGATGTCGTACATTTGGTCGACCTCGACCTTGACGGATATGAAGAGGAGGCGGAAGGCAATGACTGGTTTCCGGTAGATGCTGTTGGCCAACGCCAGTACTTTAGAGCTGGTCGCAACTACTGTCGATTCAGATACGATTCAAGAGTCAGAGAGTTGCGTGTGACCATCAAGGCTATTGCCATAAAGGTTGATGTTGATGCAGAGCCCATGTTGGCTTTTTTAGAGCACAATGGCATTCCCTTTGCACATGATAACAGCGATGACGAACTCCACAAAGACGGGTTGCGACTTCGCCGTGGCCTTATTATTGATGACGAGGCGTGGATCATTTCTCGAATCGACCGCGAGGATGATGTTGTAACATTGGTCCAACCTGATATTCAGTTAGGTGTATCAATGACTGTTTCCATGGCGGATGCCATTGAAGGTTTAATACCTGGCCTTTGAATATATTAAGGCATAATTCATAGTAGTTCTATATAATCTTACAAATATGTATCTATACGAGTTATCGTCGGCTATTGCCATAAAGGTTGATGTTGGTGCAGAGCCCATGTTGGCTTTTTTAGAGCACAATGGCATTCCCTTTGCACATGATAACAGCGATGACGAACTCCACAAAGACGGGTTGCGACTTCGCCGTGGCCTTATTATTGATGACGAGGCGTGGATCATTTCTCGAATCGACCGCGAGGATGATGTTGTAACATTGGTCCAACCTGATATTCAGTTAGGTGTATCAATGACTGTTTCCATGGCGGATGCCATTGAAGGTTTAATACCTGGCCTTTGAATATATTAAGGCATAATTCATATAAGTTCTGTATACTCTTGCAAATATGTGTCTATACTAGTTATCGTCCATCTAGATTATCGTCCATCTAGATTCCATCCTCCTCACCTCCTTCACCGTCCACCATCTCCATCACTTCAGTAAGCAGTGAAGCTGCATAATCATCATCTCCATACACATCAACGAATGAACCAAACCGAAGAATTGTTTCCGCAAAGGCCTTCGTGTCAGCATTTGTTTCCTTTGTAATAAAAGGAATTCGTTTCACATCTCCATACTTCACATCCAATGCATTTGTGTGGCCGAGGTGCTGAAATAAACCATCAAGGAAGCCATATCGCCACAGCATATCGCGTGCCATCGTATACATGACCGGAGCAAGTTTGCTGCTACCATTTTTACCACCACCCTTTTGAGAATTGTTGTGGAATGACCGCTTGAAGCGGCTGTTCACATTCTCCCATCCTTGTTGAGACAACAAATAAAGATTCTTGTACTTTGCCAAGAAGTAACTGAAGTGGCCGCTGCGGAGAATATGAAAATAGTTTGTCATACCATCCCGCCCCGTGATGCCACAGTAGACATCACAAAACTTGTCCGCACTCAATTGGAAACTGTCCACCATGTCTTGATCAAACTCGTCTTTTGATTCCAACTTAGTCATGACGGTGTCCATCAGTTCGCTGGCAAGTATCCATTCAGCGGTATAAGCGGATGTGTACTCGGCTGTACAAACATTAACGAGATGTTTCATTCCAGAAACAAACTTTGTGGCAGCGGACCCGGACAATTTAACGTCGCCAAGCTTCTTCTGGTCCTTCTTATCCAATGGTACTCTCCACTGCCCTGTCTTGGCGTTAATTGAGGTACGTCCCAGAATATCATTATTGACTGCCGCTTCTACTCTCTCACAAAAAGTAGTGAAGGCAGCTCCGGTAGGGTTCTTTCGCATACCAGCGAGAATGAGCTGTTGGATAAACTTTTCAATCATTCTCATCTTCGCGTGCAATATGCAACAAGCAAGAATCCCAGGGTTGAAAATTTGTTTGGCGAGAGCGTCTTCATTGTTCGTCAGCGCATTGGTAATAGTTCGGACTCTTTTTTGTTTCATCAGACAACCAAGCAACATATCCTGTCTTGCTAACGGATCAAGCGGTAGATCCCTGTTCTTGTAGCCTCGAAGGAATAGATCTCGTGTCACATTGAGAATGAATGCATCATCTCTCTCAGTGTTCTTTCCAAGAACATACTCAATGTTATTAGTCTTCTCTTCTTTCTTGTCTGCATTTGGATCAAATTTGATCGTCGACTTTTGGAGAACCTTGTCTGACAGCTCCGTGTGGGTGAGATGCCTTGTATAATCGTAGAGATGGGATCGTGAGAAGGTTTTACCGTCTTCGGAGACAGTGACACGCAAATCAACCTTCTCCATAACCTTTTCAAACTCATCGTCATATCCATAGAAACAATCAATGAGACCCTGCGGCAAGATATCCTTCATGGCTAGAGAATCATTGCCTGTCCTCCTCCTCCTATCATCCAGGTGCAACTCCATCAATTCGAATCCTTTCCTTTTCAATTCAGGAACATCGTCAACGGGTACATGTGCACATAGAGTCCTCTCATTCCTCTTGCACATGCTGCAAATGATATCGCCAAAGACATATCCCAAAAGATCATGAGCACCACTCTGTGTTGAGCAGTAGGTGCAGAAAAATTCCTTCACCTTGCAAGCTCCGCCGAGGTTGCTCATTTTCTGTTGCAACGAGAGATCACCACATCCGACAGTGCAGTCCTTCTGTGGAGGGAGCGCTGGTTCATCTCCGCTCGCGGGCAATCCCTCTGACTCAAGCTTCTTCAAAAAATCAATTAGTTTGATGAAAGATTCACTCTCCATCGCTTGCTTCTCTTTAGCCATGACAGCTGATGATACCATGCAGCAGACATTGCTCTGTGCCCCATGGTATACCTTCTTCGTCCTACCAGGATTATCATCATCGTCGATGAAAGAGCATAGCAGTGGCTCGTTCGTTAGGGGATTGATGGCATCTCCGTCAATTATCTTGAATCCGAATAGGGTCTGGCCAGCACATTGAGTACTGGTGCATACTGCTGCACCATCTCCCGTGAAGGCGTGCATATTTTTGCCACGAAGTGCCTTCTCCTTCAGCTTGAATGTATCCAAACCAAATCGGTATAGCCTTTCTGGATCAAATGATACTTGATCATATTCAGTCTCGACTTCGGGACTGTGAGACTCGTTGATGGTAAAAAGGTGAGTCACTAAACCATTTGCTATTGTCCTGGCACGGGTAATGTTATGCCGTGGCCTAAGCATAGATTTCCCTTCAGGTGGAGACGTCAAACCAACATGCTTCTCTATTTTAGCATACTCATCCATACTATTGTCATTAGAGGATCCAGCTCTCATGTCCATGTTTTTCAATATTTCAATTGCATTGAAGATACAACTGGTCATGGTCCGTGCAGCCTTCTCGGAGGCCTTGTCGGAAGCTGACTTGGAAAAGATACCGCCGTTGAAAAGAAGCTCGCCAAGGACATCTGCTCTCTCAACCTCTTCATAGCTCGAGAAGTGAAAGTCACAGATAGTACGTATGCCTTTCACAAAAGAATCCTTCGATACTTGCTTGGAAACACGACCTTTCGTGTCTAATCCAAGAGCTTCTAAAACTTGGATAAGATCTGCCTCTGCTATTTTGTAGTGCTTGGAATTCAAAGCAGCCTTCACGAATTTTTTTAGATCCGCGGTCTCAAATGGCTCAAGGGGTTCATGAGTTAGGGGGCGACTATCCCCGGGTTGATCCGGTGCCAAAAGCTTCTTGTTCAGCTGGTACACCTCTGAGCGTGCATTACACAGCTCCTTCCTCAAAGCTTTGCGGTCAGAGTCAAGGGACTTTACATGGGAATTCAAAGTCATGATCTTGTCTTGGGTTTTCAGCCATGGCTTATTAGAACTCCGATCAACACAATGAGCTGGCTCGGCAACATAATAATCAATAGGCTTGGCGGAACGGATGGGCTTAGTAGGATTGGATCTAGTCCCCTTCCTCATAGGGACACCACGATAGGATATTTCGCGGGGAGCCACGGGTAAATGCTCCTCGATCTTGGAAGACGATGATGCTTCCTTATCATCAATGGAAGTTCCTGCAGTGCTTCCTCTCAACTTGGCTAAGACAATTAGCCGCGCTTCATCAGATTGGGATTTCAATTTGGCAGCCGCCTCTTGGTTCAGCTGCAACCGTTTAAAATAAGAGATGCGTTTAGGAGGGCGGCCTGGCTTTTTCAACGGAGCAGGAGTTATATTCTTCTGCTTTTTCTTTGAGCTCGAAATGGCAGTGGTCGATGGGCTTGGAGTGGTGCTGGATGCAGCTGCAGCCGCAGCTTCACGAGCACGCTTTGCTGCATATCGGCGTTGGAGAGTCTTTGTCGAGGGAGTCATGGTTGGGGGACGGAAACTCAGTGGAAACGCGAAGTGTCTCGGGATCGGTCGTTGTTGTCGCACGATCTGTGTGATGTTTGAATGCGTCTGTTGATGTTTCCGTAAATGGCGGGAGGTATAACAGCAAAAACGATACTAATTCGTACGTAGACAGCATGAGAAAGAGTGTCTCGGGATCGGTCGTTGTTGTCGCACAATCTGTGTGATGTTTGAATGCGTCTGTTGATGTTTCCGTAAATGGCGGGAGGTATAACAGCAAAAACGATACTAATTCGTACGTAGACAGCATGAGAAAGTGTAAAATGAGCTACGACCAAAAGATGACCCGATCGAACTGATAAAGCAAGCATCAATTAACTAGTAAATAAGGCCAATTGCACCTAATACTGCAGACCTGCACAATAAGATACAGGCCATTCTGTGCTTACATGTCTCTTTATATATAATATAGGACGAGACATGTAAGAGCAGAATGGGCAGATTGGGGGTATTGGGGGAGCTGTAATTGGTGCCAAGTACAGTTAGATTTAGATTTTGGGCTATCACGTATAAGCCCATGGAAGTCCCCCCATGTGCGCTCCTCGGATCAGATTTGTGTTTATTTTGATCCCGCGCACATGCGCGCCGCCTGTGGGTTATTGGTCCGGTAGGTAGGTTTTAGTTTTAGTTTTAGTTTTAATCATAGTACTTTTTATTCTTGGAACTATCCAAATGAGTGCCTAGATCCGGAAGTAAC
>JAZGVR010000251.1:0-10109 GCA_037356255.1 Thalassiosira tumida | reverse complement strand
CGCGGATTCATCGCCAACATTTAGCTACCCTACATACCCTATCCGCTTTATATAAGAGACTAGTCGCTACGCGAGCTAGGCGCTCACCCGCGGAGTTATGGACGCATGCATTTTATCATCCTGAAGTGCTTATCCTGTAGCGCTCATCCTGTAGTGCTCATCCGGTAGCGCTCATCCCGTAGCGCTCATCTCGTAGCGCTCATCCCATAGCGCTCATCTTGTAGCGCTCATCCTGTAGCGCTCACCCCGTAGCGCTCATCCTATAGAGCTCACCCCGTGTAGCGCTCATCCCATAGCGCTCATCCCTTAGCGCTCATCCTGTGTAGCGCTCATCCCGTAGCGCTCATCCCTTAGCGCTCATCCTATAGCGCACATCCCATAGCGCTCATCCCTTAGCGCTCATCCTATAGCGCTCATCCTGTAGCGCTCATCCCGTAGCACTCATCCCGCTGCACACGTAGGTACCATACCTTTAATTTCTATTTGAGAATTTTCCAAAATTCTTCGCAACAAATTAAGAGTTTTGAATTTTTTGCGAAGAATTTACTGACAAAAACATTTTTTACCTTATTCAGGCACTTTCTGACACGAAACATCTTTTTCCAAAAATGATCTATAGGCCTCATTTTATAATTTTAATTATTATCGTATTATGTATGAATTTTTTACTTTTGTGAATGCTGCCTATAGTGAAAATAAGTCATAGTACATAATGTCTTCCTTGCTGAAAAACGACCAATCAGGTCCAAATTTGCTGGGCTGAATCAAGGTTCCTTGTGTGACTCAATTCTTACTTAGATATTGTACCTGAGGCTGCAACCTCAAATTCTTTCCTTCACTCTCTTGTTGTAGGTATCTATGTGTCATATTTTTGGAAGAAATGTTTACACTATATGCCTTGTGTTGTAATTTTCATTGTATCACGTTTTATGCTACATTTTTAAATATTGTTAAAGTTGCCTATAGTGTATATAATGATGGGATTGAAACCGGGGTAACAGACCCACGGCAAAAATTAGTATAAAGTATAGTAAAAGCATAGTATCGGCATAATATGTCAGTACCCTAGAAACATCTCTACGCGGAGTTACACAGACACAGACAGACAAACACAGAGAGAGCCTTATCGGACGTCCCCTTCGCTTAGACTACCAACTATTAGATTTAGCGCGCGGGTTTGGTACGAATCTACGTATGTAGGACGCCAAAACGGCCAATCAGGTCAAAATTCATTGGGCCGAATCAAGGTTGCTTGTGTGACTCAATTCTTACTTAGATATTTTACCTGAGGCTGCGAGCTCAAATTCGTCCCTTCACTCTCTTATTGTACCTATGTGTCATATTTTCGGAAGAAATATTTACACTATAAGCCTTGTGTTGTAATTTTAATTATATGACGTTTTATACTAAATTGTTTAATATTGTTAAAGTTGCCTATAGTGTATATAATGATGGGATTGAAACCGGGGNAGTATTGTTAAAGTTGCCTATAGTGTATATAATGATGGGATTGAAACCGGGGTAACAGACCCACGGCAAAATAAATAGTATAAAGTATAGTAAAACTATAGTATCGACATAATATGACACTACCCTAGATATATCTCTACGCGGAGTTACGGACAACGCGGAGTTACAGACAAACATAGACAGAGACACAGAGACAGGCTTATTGCACGTCCCCTTCGCTTACACCCCCGACTATTAGATTTAGCGCGCAGGTTTGGTACGAATCTACGTATATAGGACGCGGATTCATCGCCAACATTTAGCTACCCTACATACCCTATCCGCTTTATATAAAAGATACTAACATAGCGACCATTGTGGCAGGGGCACACACATGGACCGTCTTGCTTCCCAAGGACCTCTCCCGTCAACTTTTTAGCGGTAGCAGGTATGTGTCTGACAGCCAAGTACGTACCAAGTACCTAGGCCCATGTAAGGGACATACAACAGTAGGGTTGCCCAGAGTTTAAAAACGAACCGGATGACAAATGATTTTTCTGGCTATATTTTGTCTAAGGCGCTGCAGGAAAGCGCAAAAATAGGCTATTTTAGATGACGGAGTTTTTCGATCTTACTATCGTAGATGTTGGATTTGTTAATATAGATCATGGATTTTATTTCCCACGTAAGTGTTGCTAACATAGATAGTCCGGACAATTAAGTTATATGTTGTCAACATAGATAATGGACAATTAAGTTTGTCAACTTAGATAAAAGATGCTAGTTTAGACAGAAGGAAGAAGCTTAAAAGAAGCAGGAATAAAAATACAACGTCATCTGATCATCACGAATCACCACCACGCCCCACCACCCACCGCCTACCATGATTAACGCCGCCATACGCGCCGTGGACGCCACCTTCGTAGACGCTGGTGCGACTCGATCTACCGTCTGCCCCCCCTCCCTCCTCTCCCGCGAGGCTGGCGTCCTCTACTTCCAGTAGACTCAACATCAGCGCGCTATTGCCGCCGCTCTTGTCACGCTCCAAAACTCACCATGCTGGTTGTTGGTGGCACGTCCCTTCGCGGCGTCCGCCTGGCCCTGAAGGTCGACCCCGGGCGCCACGGCTGACAACCTACTGGCCCGGTGGTGGTGGCCATGACCTACACCGGGGTCGCGGTTGCGGGGCCCCCCGCCAGGGCCGCGCCGGTGTCGATCCCGATGAGCACGTCCGCCAGCTAGCTCCGCGGCGGCGGCGGCAGCGGCGGGTGGGGAGAACGCTAGGGGTCTGACCGCGGAGGAGGTAAAGGAAGACGTGGCGGCTGCCGCCACTGAGTCCCCCTCGAATCACCGCACGGCGTTTAGGGGGGCGAGGGGGGGTCTCATCGAGAGAAGGAGTCTACGGTCATCCCCTGGACTATCACCCTACCTGTCTGGTCAACCGTCGCCCCGTTGCTCGACCCTCCCCTCGAGGCCCGGCATAATGCCGCCACCCTGACAGAGCCAGCGCCGGTAAAGCCGCGCGCCCAGCGCCCTGCGGTGGTCAAGTCCAGGTGCACCGCCCGCCTCAAGGCAGGGGGACGGGCCGGGCCGCCCTCCAGAAGCGCCACAGCAGGGGCAAAGGGCTCGCGTAAATTTAAATTTAAACTTAAACTTAAATTTAAATTTAAATTTTGATTTAAATTTAAATTTTAATTTAAATTTTAATTTAAATTTGTGGCGGTCATGGCGGGGTCAGAGGCCAGGGCACTCCGGCGAAGGCAATACTAGTACGCCGTGACGGTGTCTTCTACGGTCAGCCGCCTTACCATCACGCTGAGCTAGCGCTCCATGTATGGTAGTAGGCTCGGGGGTGGATAGATTGATAACAGCAACAACAACAACTGGACCCGTCCTCTGCCGCATCCTCCTCCTCTCCTGTGAGGCCGACTCCTCCAGTTCCAGTAGGTTTGACATTGGCGCGCCCTCGCCGCCACCGCTTGTCTCGTACTCCAAAACTTATGCGCCGCAAGAGCCGTCTAGCGGCACACCGCTCACGATCCGGTTCTCGGTAGCGCGTCCCGCCGCAGCGTCTACCCGTCCCTGAAGTCGGCCCTCGCTTGGCCCTGGAGTCAGCCTCGGGTGTTGCCGCTGACAACCTACTGGTAGTGGCTGCGGCGGTCTTGCATCGGGGTAGCGGTGGCGGCGCCCCCCACCGGGGCCGCTCCGGTGTTGAGATCGGTGGAGAAATCCGCCAGTTAGTTCCGCGGCGGCGCCAACAGACTGCTATGGACGGCGGTGGTGGCGCAGGAGGAGGGTGGGGTGAATGCCGGGGGCCCTGCTATGGAGGAGGCAAAGGAGGATGGGACGGCCGCTGCTGCTGAGTTCCCCTAGAACTACCGCACGTTGTTCTCTGGGCAAGGGGCACCGAGAGACGGAGGCCGTGGCCACCTCCCGGACTGTCACCAACACCACCCGGGCCGCCCCTGCCGCATTGCTTGCCCCCGCTGCTGACCCTCCTCTCCAGGCCCAACATGACGCTGTTGGTCTGACAGAGTCAGTGCCGGTAGACCTCCACGTCTAGCGGCCCCACGGTAGTCAAGTCCAGGTGTGACGGTAGGCCGGGCTGCCCTCCAGGAGCGCCGCAGCAGGGGCAAAGGGCTCGCGTACATTTCTATCTTTATTTTTATTTTAATCTTAATGTTAATGTTAATCTTAATCTTAATTTTAATTTCAACTTGCCACGGTTGTGGCGGGGGCGGTGGCCATCTCGTAATGCATGCGTGGCTCAAAACGTATTTTCGAAGTATGAGCGGGTAGCAGAAATTCTGTTTGCAGTATTGAAAGTGTTCAAGAGACAAGTGAGGTCATACCCGACTGAATAGAAGGCATGCATTATTGTCGGTGTTGTTGGAGTTGGTCTGTTTGCTTATGGCCTCTCTTGCTCTTGCGTAAACAGTATGAAAAGAGCATGCTTTGTTATGACTTCTATGGAATGCCCTCTTGAGCTCAATATTGGACATGCTCATTGTGCGTATGGTTTTTATTACATACAGGATACAGAAAGATTACTATGTGCTGTGACTTTTATGGAATGACCCTATACGTTGCTGTTACTTCTGTTGTTTTATCCCTCAAGCTTATTCCTTATATTAACAAGATACGGGGAGGAAGCTGGTGTCAGTGTAAATAAATGCTTGCTAGCGCGTGCACGGTATCTTAGATTTGGCACAAGTTACAGTCTTGTAGACCGTGTATTAGGTAGATGCCGTGTGCTTAGTGTCTCAATTTTTATTGAGCATTACTCAAATATTGTCAATCACTATATGCAACATCGTATCATCCTAAGTACTATATCACCAAACAAAGAGGGTTGTTGTGTTTGGCCTCCGGTCTTCAAGGTCTTTCCCACTATGATCACAATGAGGACACAGTACACTGATCCGATCATCACCTACTCTGCCAGCAAACTAGGCCTGCAATTGCTCCTGAGTCTCACGTAGGACTGGGCTCCCCAAAGGGACTGTGAGCTGGAGACAGTTCCAGATCAGGTTGTATAGACTGGGCGCTCCCCCCCTAAATGGGACCCTATGTTGGCACTGGTATTGTCCACCAAATAATCTTCTGGGGAAACATATCACTGAGGACTACCCAGCTTCATATACTTAAAGAAGTGAGTTTCTCGTTCTCTTTCCAAGGGTGTCTCAATTTATACTGCTCTAATTTACCTTATCATTTTGTGCCTATATAATTATAAACTAAAACACCTGTAAGATCTAAGGGTTTACTAACTTTAGCGATAAATACCATATGCATGCACATACGCACAATCTATGACCGGATGTATATTTGGACATACACATGAACATATCTTTTGACACAACTTAGACATATCTAGCTATGCCCCTCCCCCCCCAAAAAAAAGCACAGCTTAAGCTTAGCTTGGACATAACTAGCTATATTGAAAAAATGGGGAGGTCATGTGTGACAAGATGCCCCTATCACATGCATGGCGTGTTTAAACCTCCTTTTAGAAGAGAAGTGCAATTACATCCCGCCAAAATCTGTGGTGGTATTTTCAATGATGGAAGCAAGCGGCGGGGGAATTTGGCGATCATTCTGAGGCCTATAGTGGGTATCGAACGCCGGCGATCACGCTACCAGCGCTACATACTCATACATACATACGTATGTATCTAAAATGTCACTTAGATTATATCTCGCTAAACATTGCTGACGGGTAATGACACGTGGAAGACGAATAAATGGCAGGAACATAAAGATGTGATTGTTTTAAGACCCGTACTGTCAATGTAAATTTTGCTTAAATTTTGCTTGAATTTTTGGTTTAAAAAGCGAAGTTCCGGCAGTTTAGCACAATTATCGGCAGTTTAGTTTTAACTACAGTGGTCCCCAAACCAGGAGATTTGTATCGAAGGTCCCGGTAATGATGTACAACCTAGCGATTAACTTATCGCGGTTTATTGACCCTAATCGGTCAAAATTGGTATTAACAAATAGTTTTTTTGTCGTTTCACACCTAAACACCACGCGCCGCGCTTGATACCTAAGATACCCTTCAACCTATGTTCCTCTGCGCTCACCGCGTAAACAACACGGAGAAATTCGTCAGAAAACACACCCCAACCATGGTGATAACGGTATTGCCTTCACACCAAAAGTCTGTTTCCCCTCGCGGATCTAAACTGATATATCCCTCCCCAACTCCTCATTGAAGTTCATCGTATAATTAAATCCGCGAGGCGTTCATGGGTTTTGGCGTAATGGGGATGCGAACATCGCCATGGTTGGGGATGTTTTATACAAGGCCGCGTTGGCTCCCTGATTGGATCCAATGGAATCGCCCTGGCATGTCGCCGGTATATGCATTCAAGAAGCGATACGCCGGGGCGGTTCCATTGGATCGAGTCAGGAAGCCAACGCGGCCTTGTATAAAACATCCCCAACCATGGCAATGTTCGCACCCCCATTACGCCAAAACCCATGAACGCCTCGCGGTTCTAATTATATGATGAACTTCAATGAGGAGTTGGGGAGGAATATATTAATTTAGATCCGCGAGGGGAAACAGACTTTTGGCGTGATGGATATTCGAAAATGGTAATGGTGGTGTGCCGTCTAACGGTTTATTCGCTTCTCTTGTTGATTGTACGTGAGCGCGGAGGAATGGGTCATTGTGTATGGTAA
The DNA here is from genome assembly GCA_037356255.1 of Thalassiosira tumida. Lineage (NCBI taxonomy): Eukaryota > Bacillariophyta > Thalassiosirophyceae > Thalassiosirales > Thalassiosiraceae > Thalassiosira > Thalassiosira tumida. Next base: position 3,473 of record JAZGVR010000251.1, on the reverse strand, counting down.
GTAGATGTGGAGCGTGGCGCGTGGTGTGACAAAACAAAACTGGTTTAGTACCAAGCCTACCTAGCCTATCAAAAGTTCTGACTGGTATGTGGACTACTGTAGCCAAATCTTCAAATTAATTGCCCCTAAATTTGATGATGTGTAACTTAATTGTTTTGCTGATTTACCTAATTGCATTTTTCGATCAGTCGTAACTTCACGGGCACTTCAAGTAGTTTGTTGTTGGTGTGCCCCCCCCCCCCTATCCATCAGAACACATCGTAACGACACTCCACATTATACGATACACGATGGGTGCCACCTATATTCTAGCGGCTCGAGACATTCCCGACCGGTCGATTGAGCGAGATGGTCCTCTGCGCTCACGTTCCCTCCCGCTACGCTGGTCATCGTAGTTTCGTTCCCTCCCGCCACGCTGATCATCGTCTTCGAAAGAGCCTCGGATGAGCTTACCTGAGCTTACCACCACTTTTGAAAAGGGGTGGTAAGCTTCGACCTGCCTACAATACCCATTACCACCACCGTCGGACCCGCTTTGGCGTGGCGCATTACCCAATAGGCGGGTCGGATGGATTTCAAAGGCGGGTTCTAAAATTTCAATAGGAACCACCTAAGGTCCAACCTTACAATGGTTACGCATCACGATATGTAGAGCTTTTCGTGATGCGTATTTGTTGTTCTACGTAATTCACCGTCCTTACAGTTCCACAGAAAACTGCGCATTGTCGGATGAATTACTAATTTTACCGTTTTCCCCCCTTTATTTGTTCTATATTCCTCCCTTTATCTATCTTTGAAACAGTAATTCACTTTGCAAAAAACGTAAACATGTGTGATTCCTCCAACCGTTTTTACTTTAGAAATAGCCTTACATCAACAGACAAAACTAATAAGAAAGAAGAATAAGATACCCGCCCTCGCGTGATTGTGACGTGAACTAGGATCGCCAAACAACGCCGAAACAAATTCATGAAGCATTTTCGCTGTTTTCTTCAATGAAAAGCTATTTTCTTCAATGAAACCCGAAACAAATTCATACTAAATTCCTACGATCACAAAAAAGAATCGCCGAAAATAATTGTCACTGCTTTCTTCAATGAAAAATCGAAACAAATGCTTCTACTTTCGATTCTCTACTTGTTTTCATCTATGAAATCAGCTCAAATTTGTACTTAATTTTTACGTTCAGACAAAATTTCTACACGATGCGTAATATTAATAAATTAATACGCAGAACCAATTGTTCTACGTATTCTTAGAGGGTCATAAACTAATAAATACGCAGAGCTTTTTGTGCTGGGTTATCTCTATTTCATCCGGTACTCGAGTTTTCATCCGGTACTTGAGCAACATATCCCTATTTCATCCGGCACTCGAGCGAAATTAAGCTTTGACTTCTGTGTAATTTTTGTTGCTCCTAACCAAATGATTACACAGAGCTTTTGGTGATTTGGATGGTTTTGTAATTGGTTTTGCGGTAAGGATGGCAATCGTACCAAATACAAAACATAACACAGAACATAAAGCTGTGTGTTTTCAATCTCGTATCACAGTAAGGATGGGCTTTAGCGTGCGTAGTTCGTTCTATCTATGTACCGTACGAACCGAATCCAGGGAAGATCCGGGTCTACGATTAGTTTAGCGATATTAACACTATAGGCAACAACAATATTACGACAGAACTCGTTTTGATATTTTAGATAATACTTAGAATGTTTGGTGAGAGCTGTAGTACTATTTGTGTTGCCCATAATGTTATTATTACTAAACTAGTCGTAAACCCGGATCTTGCACAGAGAGAAATCAATTCACCGCATTTCAGGCGCGGGGCGCGGGCTAGGCACAGATAGGAAGTACACAAGATAGGCACAGATCCGATTCTTTCCATCTCGAGGTCTTCGCCGCAGGAAGCGTGGCTCTTCGTTCTTGGCATCTCAAATCGAAGCAACGAAAAATAATAACCAGACTACAGAAACTGTCTCCTCAGAACTCAAGGACCGGGTTTATGTTAAACTTATCTAGGACTACTGCCGACCGCCCTCCGCCCGCCACGCTCTTCCCCTCCCCTGCCTCCACTATCTACCGCCCCAAGCCCCGCTTCACCGTCACTCCCACCGCCCTCCCCCGCTCTTCCCCTTGCTTGTATTGTAGGTATGTTGGATTCGTCAACATCTCGTTGTGGTCCGCGCGCGAGTTTGGCATCAGATCCAAGCGAAAAAACAATATCCAGACTACAAAGAGTTTCCTCAGAATGAGTTGAAGACATAAAATACAATTCTCTATTTTGGGAAAGGTAATAAACACACTACACACACAGTATATACATATATTATATATTCTATGATGATGTTCCATATTGCAGTTTTTACCACCGCTTTGATGATTACGAGTAATGTTGCTGCGAATGACGACAGCAAGTGCTTTTGTCCCGTGGGTACGACGGGTGGTAAATGTCGTAATTCAAATGAGAGTAGTAAAAAATACAGGTCACTTTCTACCCATCCTTACTTTGCCGAAAGAGGTGCTACGGGTGGTATCGCAAGGTGCAAAGCATCGTGCGCAGAGGATCCAGATAGATGCAAAGGATATGCATGGCGTGCGGACATCGAGTTTGATCCCAGTCTTGCCCAGGACGCAAGCGTACAAGGAAAAAATTGCCATTTATACGACTACGTACCAGACAGCGCGGCGACGCAGTCCGATGACGGCACAAAAGACTTTACTGATTACTCCTGCTTTGGGATGTCTGGTACTACTAGTGGTACCTACACTGAGTTCCCTAAAGGCAGAAATGATGGTGGCAAATGCTCCGCCCCTGTCTATTCAGGTTCTACGAAATGTGAAACTCCTTCTTCACCTTCACAATTTTGTGCGCAACGAATCAGTGTACCTGGTGTAGGTTCCGTGGATGACTGCATCGACTGGTGCGATAGCAGAACATCACATATCTCTGCCTATCTTGGGATATCTCATCTTGCCTTACGGAGCACATGTAATTCTAGTACCCTTCTCCTTGTCAATCCTACTAGGCATACCATGCGCAAGTCTACCTACTTCATCGCCAAAAGACTTTCCCCACATCTTCTGCTGGAGCTAAAATTAGTGCTAGTGGTAGTGGTAGTGGTAGCGGTGGTGGTGGTGATAGTGGTGATGCTAGTGCTATTGCTAGTAGTAGTGCTAGTGCTGATATTAGGGCTAGTGCTCGTGCTAGTACTAGTACTAGTGCAAGTGCTAGTGCTAGTGCTAGTGCTAGTGTGCTCCTGCTAGTGCTAGTGCTGGTGCTGGTGCTGGTGCTAGTACTAGTGCTAGTGCTAGGGCTAGGGCTAGGGCTAGAGTTAGAGGTAGTGCTAGTGCTAGTGCTAGTGCTAGTGCTGAAACAAGGCCGACATCGAGACCTAGAATAAAAATGAATACAAATATGAACATGAAAATGAAAATGAACATGACACGAAGATGGAAATTGAAATGAATAT
>JAZGVR010000250.1:1205-11476 GCA_037356255.1 Thalassiosira tumida | reverse complement strand
GAGAAGAGCTGAAAACCCAAGAAGTGGCATTTGAATTTCCACGGATCTGTGTATTATCACACTCCCTCGGAAACGATACTCGCAGAAATTCCCGCAAAATAGTGAAAAAATCCTTAACCATCAGTAGCGCGGTTTTATTGTACGAAGTGGCAGATTTGTTCTAATCACGTCCAATCGGTCCGTTTTGCTGCATCCAGTACAAGGCTAATATGGCATCTCCGGTTCGGATAATACTCGAAAGATGCCGAATAGGCAGGATTTGGTAAAAATAAATAATTTTCAACATGAAATAGATCTGATTTGAGCTGGATAGACTTGCTCACAATTTGAGGGTCCAATCGAGAGAGATCGAGATTGTACCTACTTCAAAAAATGGGGTCGATTGAAATACCCGCCTCCTTCTCATCAGTTGTAAATGCTGATGCGAGGCAGTGGCAAAATTGCTCGTGGGACCACGAATCATGACTTGGTCTGCGGAGGTACCCGTGTACGAAAGGTTGGCGTCGCGAGTGGCGGACCTTGTGAAATATTGCATGGGCAGATGGCCGAGATAGAAACCCAAAAGTGTAGGATTGAGACTCGAGGCGAGCTGCAATGACTTGAGCGTTCTGCGTTTCCCACGCCGACTCCGAGAGCCTGATCGTAAGGATGAAGATAAACTTGATTTTCGATTGTGATCGTTTCTGTGGCGTCGTTGCAGCTTGGAGAATGGTGCAATTCGGCAAAAAATTGGGCGCTACTTGGCACGCAGCTTGGCGTGTTGGACGAGCAATTTTCGTTGGCCAATCTGTCCACCAAACGAGGCAGAGGATGCTAAATTTCAGTCGTGGTACAGCGTTGATGCTTGGATCCAAGATTCGTGTATCCAAGATTCGTGCCTTAAGAGGTACCCCAGGGACTAAATTTCCTGCTGTGATTACAGCAGAGGAATTTGATGTTCTGCGGAGTTGAGGAGCTGCTGAGACGCTGACATTTCCCTTGGACGCGAGGATTACGATTGCGAAATTGTTAGTCGGCTTATTTGGCGGCTCCGTAGAATGAACCATAAATGATCGCTTATCTCCCTTGCAAACGTAGATTGTGTCTCCATTTGAAAACGATGGGAGTTTGATTTTGCTCAGATCATGTCTAACAATCAACCGCCAGAGCCAATTTGGCGCGGCTCCCTTGCTTACCGAAGGGCTGCTTGAAAGTTGTTATAATTAATACTGTACCAATTAGGTACCCAGTACCCATCTTGTACCCATCTTGATTTCTGTTCTTTTTGGTTCCCTTCTTCTTTTTTTCGGATATTTCCGGTACCTATTTTCACTTTCTTTCGCACAAAATTTCATGCCATCAGCGATCGGCGGCGAAAACTGCCGCCGACAGCCTCACAACCGCAAAAACGCGCGACGCGACGACCACCAACCACAAACACAACACCCATGCCACCAGGAACGCCACCACACCGCGAGCACGCGAGTTGGTGGGAGCGCGGCGTCTCCGTCGCTGTCGTCAGGTATGGAGGGGGGAGTGGGTTCTTGGCGTTGTCGTCAGGAGCGGAGGCAATGGGGTGCGCTGTGTCGTTGCCGTCGTCGGTCATGGGAACAAGGGGAGCACACCGGAGCCAGAGCACGGCGTCGTCGTCTCCGTGCACGGCGGCGTTGTCCGGTATTGGGTACGGGGAGCACGATGTCCCCGCGACGACTTGGCTTTACGTTGGGCTGCTACGGCTTTGCCGGACCTGGCGGCGCTCTCAACGTGGGGGGGAGCAGGGTCGCCATCGGGTACGTGGGCGAGGGCGAGCTCGGCGTCTTCATTGGGTACGAGGGTGAGGGGGGCACACCGTCATCGGTCAGGGGAGCAAGGGGGGTCATGGCGTCGTCGTACCCGACGATAGACGACGACGCCGTGCTTCCCAACGAGGAAGCGTGGGGGGGCATGGCGTTGTTGTCTTTGGTTGTCGTCGCCGTCGTCGGAAAGGGGAAGCTCGGCGTCGCCTTTGGCGGCGTTGTCGGGTACGGGGAGCACGATGTCTCCACAATGACTTCGCTTTGCGTTGGGCCGCTACGGCTTTGCCGGACGCGGCGGCGCTCTCGACGTGGGGGGGGGAGGGTCGCCGTCGGGTACGGGGGCGAGGACGAGCTTGGCGTCTTCGTTGGGTACGGGGGCGAGGGGTGCACACCGTCGTAGGTTAGGGGAGGCTGTGCCTTCGTGCCGCTTCGGCTTTGCCTCGTGGACTCGGCGTTGTGGGCTCAGCGCCCAGACTCGGCTGCGCCTTCGTGCCGCTTCGCCTTCGCCTCGCGGACTCGGAGTCGTGGGCTCGGCGCCCAGACTCGACTGCGCCTTTGTGCCGCTTCGGCTTCGCCTTGCAGGCTCGGCGCCCAGACTCGGCGCCCAGATTCGGCGCCCAGACTCGGCGCCCAGACTCGGCGCCCAGACTCGGCTGCGCCTTCGTGCCGCTTCGGCTTCACCTCGTGGGCTTGGCGTTGCGGGCGCGGCGCCCAGACTCGGCTGGGTCTTCGTGCCGCTTCGGCTTCGCCTCGCGGGCTTGGCGCCCAGACTCGGCTACGCCTTTGTGCCGCTTCGGCTTTGCCTTGCGGACTTGGCGTCGTGGGCAAGGCGCCCAGACTCGGCTGCGCCTTCGTGCCGCTTCGGCTTCACCTCGCGGGCTTGGCGTCGTGGGCTCGGCGCCCAGACTCGGCTGCGCCTTCGTGCCGCTTCGGCTTCGCCTCGCCTCGCGGGCTCGGCATCGCGGGCTCGGCGCCCAGACTCGGCTGCGCCTTTGTGCCGCTTCTGCTTCACCTCGCCTCGCGGGCTCGGCATCGCTGGCTCGGCGCCCAGACTCGGCTGCGCCCTCGTGCCGCTTCTGCTTCGCCTCGCGGGCTTGGCATTGCGGGCTTGGCGCCCAGACTCGGCTGCCCATTCGTGCCGCTTCGGCTTTGCCTTGCAAGCTTGGCGCCCAGACTCGGCTGCACCTTTGTGGCGCTCCAGCTTCACCTCGCAGGCTCGGCGTCGCGGGCTCAGCTGCGCTTTCGGTTTCTCCTCGTGGGCTCGGCGCCCAAGTGTTCACGGCAGCGGGAAGCGTAAGTCTTGAGCAACTTTTTTGATTATTTTTCTCCAGTTATTTATTGTTTTCTTTCCAGATGAAGATATTCATGCTAATTCAACTTTGTTTTTTCATTGAATTTGCTATTTGCATTTTTTGCACACAACCTGATCTTTTTGACATGTGTTTTTTCATCTTGGATCCTGTTTTGCGTTTTTCTCATGTTGATACCTTTTTTGTGTGTGGCGGCAAATTGGATGTACATAAAATAACCTTAAATATAAAAGTAGTTTACTGAAATATTAGGGTTAATAATTAGGTACTGTTTGGGTACTGGGTAGATAGGTAGGTACAATTTGGGTACTGGGTACCTGGTTGGTACAGTTTTACATTTTTCCGTTGAAAGTATGAGGTCCGAAAAGAACGCAGCTGAGTGATCGCAACTTGCTGCGAAAATGAGCTCATCTTGACGCGAGGTACTTTTGAGAGCAGCTGGGCAATCGCGGCTCGACGCAATAACGTTTGTAGCTTGGCGATCGCAACTTGGTGCGAGCTTGAACGCATCTTGAAGCTGCGTAGTTCTGGGGGCAGCGTGGCGTGGCGCAACTTGATTGATCGCGCAACTTGTGGGAGCAAAGTATTTGACCATCTGCTGATCGTGATATTGTACTTGGCTGTGCGCGACTGGGCGATGGAATCTTGGTTCCAACTTGGACGCAACTGGGCGCGAGACGCTGGATGGATTCTCAGAGATCGCATCTTGGCGGATGGAACAATTCGAAGGAGCAAAATATTCGACAATCAACTGATCATGATCATCTCCCTCATTGGCTAATAGTTGGTGACCATGATTTGCTGACCAGCAGGGAACTGTACGATCGCAATTTGTGGGTGAGGTTATGAGTTGGCTATCGCAGCTTGGTGCAAAATAATGTACATCTGAGCAATCACAACTTGTTGGGAAATATTCGACAATCAAATGTAGGTGATCGTCTCCCTCGTTGGCAAATCTGGGCTGTGCCTTTCTGTGCGCGACTAGGCGATCGAATCTTGATTCCAACTTTGACGCAACTGGGCGTGAGGCGCTGAATGAGATTCCAATTTGACTTTTGTGATTCGCTGAGTGAATGCTACCGCTGGGGGTGGCTGAGTCTGTGCTACCGCTGTGGGTGGCTGACGCTGTGCTACCGCTGATGGTGGTTGAGTCTGTGCTACCGCTGGGGATGGCTGACGCTGTGCTACCGCTGGGGATGGCTGAGTCTGTGCTACCGCTGGGGGTGGCTGAGTCTGTGCTACCGCTGGGGGTGGCTGACGCTGTGCTACCGCTGGGGGTGGCTGACGCTGTGCTACCGCTGGGGGTGGCTGTGCAACTGGTGGGAGCATGGTCTCCCTCGTTGGCTAGGAGTGCATGGCCAAATGTACTTGACCAGTTCTGCTGTTTTGGTGTTTGGTCGCCGTACTTGGAAGCTATCTCATCCAGCGTGTGATCCATCAATTGATTTGGTGCTTAGTCGCCATGCCATGGGTGATCCAGCAACATGATTTCTTTTCTCGCGATCGCAGGATTATCAATGTCCGCGATTGCAGTTTTGGTTTGGGGGATGCGTGCGATTGCATGGCATCAAGCGTGTCCAACATTTTGAGTGTGTGCAATGAAATTGCTCAACGAAATATTGAAAGCAAATTGATTTGAAAGTGCACCCAGAACCACCACTGTTGCAATCAGTGTTGGGAGGTACATTTTCGATTGTGGTGTACATTGAGAAACCTTTCCAGGAGGCTTCCTTGGTACGCGGACATGATTTTCTTCGGACTTGAATTTTCTGTGCAATGAATAAGTTGAAATCAACCATCCAATGGTTAGCCCAACCAGCGCTCCCACGAATAACCCAGCCAATTTGATACCAGCGAAGTACACTGCCAGTGTTGGCATTTCTCTGAGGAGTTCAAAGGTGAGCAGCATTGCAATTGAATATCCGATAAATGATTCATCTGATCTTGTGCAATCAAACAAACCAACCGACATATTGTTTCTGTCCATTTTACGATTGCCTTCATTAACCCAGACCAGCTTGAATGAACTAACTGGGCCTGAGGAAACTATTAGAATCCGACGCCGACAGGGGAAGAGGATCCTTGAAAGAAGCACAGAGTTTCTTATTGGTGTTGATGAATTCAGTTTAAGAGAATTATGGTTTGATTTTGTAGAGTTGAGTTTGGAAAACCCTTTGGCCAAAAAGGCCATTTTAAAATGAGAAGAGCTGAAAACCCAAGAAGAGTCATTTGAATTTCCACGGATCTGTGTATTCTCACAATGTGGAGTGGGGAGTTGTCAGCCACACCTGCAAGGATGCTGAGAAAATGTGTCTTGAAGTTGTGTATTGTGACTTCAGCGGCATTGTGGCGATGGCAACCAGATGGCACAAGCTTATACTCCATCTTGTAGGGGTCGTGGATCAGATTTTTCATGGCCACAGAAATCTCGTTGTCAAGTATATGCTCCTTGAGTACAAGTTGACATGGTGTAGCTATGTCATGAGGCAGATGTACGCGCATGTCATCTAGCCATCCCTGCAACTCTTCAACGGCTCGACAAGAATAACGCTGCTCTCAATCTCTACCATCACCATGACATACATATTCCCTGAGAGAGAGTGTTTGGGGAACTTACTTGTCTAGTTGGAAAATATGGTCTCTCTGACGTCGTAGACCCGTGTAAATATGCCGTGCTCCTTATTTCTGTATGTACAGTACACTCATGTTGCAGGTCTCAAGCAGTACTTGCTTGGGTTTGGTTGACTGCACATTCTTTTGTGTCTGGTTGAGGTGTCCCTTCAGAGTTTCCGGTGTCTTGGGATAGTAGTGCTCAACATTGCGCACATTGAGGAGGGGCCAGTTGTCGTAATTGCCTTCCCGGACGGCCTTGAGTCAGGTGGACTTGACCGGGTAGCCACAGACAGCATGTATCCATCATACTCCCTGCTCCATTGATGGCAGATCGTAGACACTGTTAGCCTGTTGGAGCGCTCATTTTGAGTGTTTGATGGGTGTGTGTGGATGTCATTGCCCCATTGCTGTATGAAGGGGGTGTGATAGCGTCCATGCTCACCGCGCGCTCCAACCATGATCGGTTTGTCCTTGCACAAGATGAGTACATCCGACTCCTTGTGTACCAACACACCGTCGCTACTGAAAATCGAGATGATCCTAGCGCCAGACAACTTGCCTATGCTCATGAGTGAGTGCGGGAAATTGTTGAAGGTATCGGCCTGGGTTTGCTTGGGTGGAAGGTCAAGAATTGGGAGCCTTATAACAATGATGGTGTGACTGGTAACACCATTGGCAACTCCAACCAATTTGGTAGACTGCCGTAAAATTGGCAGCTGTGTTCGTTGCCGGTTAGCCTTGCTGAGATAGTGGCTATCTGTTCCAGAGTCGTAGGTGACCGGGATCAGTGCGTCGGACTCGAGGAAGGTCTGTACGGCTGGTGCCTTGGCGAAGTACACCTGCGGCTTCTTGAGAGCCTGTCGGATGGTTCTACACATGGATGTGTGGAACGTGTATCCTAAGTTCTTCCTGTACTGAAGTAGCAATGGGGGTGCTCTAGTGGTCATAACACCATTACTGTGGGCCTGGCCAATGGCGGGGTGCTGAAATTTTCCGTCATCGCCTTTGGCATTGGTTGCGCGCTCACCTTTGGACCAAGCTATGTGGTGGTCAAGGAGAGTCTCCTCAACCGCTTTATTCACTTGTTTGAGCTGACGTTGCTTGAGACGGCGCAAGGCTTTGGCCTTGAACTTGCTTGGGCACTCCTGTTTGGCTGGGGTTGGGATAAGTAAGGGTTTGTCATCAAGAAGGGGTTATGGGACTGCAGCAAAGGCCAACAGTGACGCATATATGTTGTTAATTGCAACGTAGTAGGGGTTTTGTGGCTCATCTGGATTCTTAATATTGATTTAATCAAAAAAGAATTCCACAAACCAGTGTCGATCATTTATCCTCTGTCGACGCAGACCCACGCTGACATTCACTCTCCAAAGCCTCCGTCTCATACTCAATCCCAAGCATCTTGCACACCTACTCAGGCCGCCACCCCTTGCGCTTCCTGTTGAGGTAGCAGTCCTTCTTGTTGATCCACGGGTGTAGTGTGACCTTTTTGAGTCTGTGGCAATGCTTGCACGGGTTGTCTTGTCAGCTCTTCTTCTTGCCGTGGCCATGGGTGCGGCTGTGCTGGTTGCGCCCACGGTTGCACCAATCCTTGGCATTGCTGGATTCCGATTTGTAGCACAGCATGGGCTTCTTCTTCTTCTCCGTCATCGTTTACACAGACACGGTGGTCGATTCTTCCCGCTTGGACTCCAACGGTGCCTCTGTGGCCGATCTCATTGTGCTCATGTTGTTCTCCGCTGGCTGCTATAGCCAATTGTACATCGCGTTGCACAAGCTCCTCATCATGTTGGCGAGCGCTGGGGTGGGAGCCGGTGTGGAGTGAAAATGGTGCACCTGGTTGCCGATTGCTAGCATTATGTGGATGCAGTCAAGTGAGACAGCGTTGTGCATGTGGGAATACACATACTTGTGGTGGAGGGTCTCAATTGGGCGCCGTAAGTCGCTCCCCCACTTGTGTCTGGACACTCCGTCAACGTTGGCCAGTATTACTAACACAAGGTGTGTCCTGTTGGTTGTCACTCTGAGCGTGCCAATGTGCGTGGCCATTATCTGTAGCGCCTCTAAATTTTGCGCTACCTTCTTGTGGAAAACAAAGGTAATCCAAATTAGGTTGACAAGGAGGGTGAGCACGTCCCCTGCTGGCGGGCAATCTGTGCCCTGTTGAATTGTCTTGTGGAGCTCATAGAGCATGTACTCATCAACAAGCTTGTACTCGACGTTGGTCTTCCTGAGGATGGTGTCGGTGACGCCCGCCTCTGCCTTCTCATTGGCCTCAGTGGTCCCTTGCTCATTGGCCCCGAGGACAGCCTGTCTCATGGGGTTCATGTGGTTGGCCTTTGCCTGTGCTTTGGTGAAGTTGGCAAGGGTTGGTAGGACCTCTGCCCCCTTCTTGGTGCTTTGCTGCTGCACGTATTTGTGCAACTTCTCGAGGAGCTTCTTGACGTCTTCATGGGAGTTCGAGATGATGGTAGAGAGCTTGCTCGGGTTTCTGGCGTCGGTGTGCTTTGCGTGGGGTGTGGGGGGTTCCATGTCATTGGTGGAGTCAAACAGGTTGTAGATACCTTTGAGCATGCACCGGATGATGGTGACCAGCTTCGTGGCATCATCGTGGGTGTATTGGCCGTTGGCGGTTGTGGTGAACACAATTTTGACAAACGGCTTCTTGACAAGCATAGCCGTGGCGGTTTGCACCATGAATTCCCCCGTCAACATTATTGGGCAGTGGCGCTCAACAATTGTTTGTGTTGCTTTGTGACGCTTTTTTGTCTATTTTTGAAGAATATCTACACTATAGAAGAAGTGACATTGTCATCTAACAGCGTAGTGTTGCTGGGATGCTCATGGTCAAAACTGTGAAGCTATTTTATGATGATGTTACCTCAAATGCTCCGCGCTCGCTGCGCAATGTATGCTAACACATTGAGTGTAGCAGGCTCTGCTACATGGAAGCTCCTGTCTGATGTGCAGCATACGCTGTAGCTTGAAGCCAGGCACAAAGTACCGTATGATACTTTTCCCTAGATTCATCACCTTGGCTGTTTTGAAGGAAAGACATACAACAGCACGATTCAAAATCAGGACCCATCTATAATACCACTCATTTATATATCACTACTGATCCCCATCTCCATCAAATGGTCACAACAAGCTACTTGTAAAATTCAAAAAGAAATACCCCTGTGAATCATAAAAACGGGAAAAAAACTCTTTTTTGGCACAATTAAGAAGCCTTTGCCTTTGTATTAAATATAGCCGTGCACGGCACTGTTGACAGATATCATTCTCAAATTTCTGTAGATGTATGCATATCCCGTGTTTTATGAAAAAGACCCCCTTCAAATTCTTGCTAATGACCAACACAATGAAACCAGTGACGTAAAATTCAATCATAAAATTATTTTACAAGGGTAGTACAACAATACTAATAAAATCAATCACTAATTATCCTAACTTGACCTTCTCATTACTGATGATCTCAACGTCACCATTATGTGGATTAGGAAGCGTCCTGGATGAGGAGATGACACTGCAGTCCCACTTGAGGAGGAGGGCACAATCCTCTGCAAGGAGCTGATGGTGTTCCTACCAAATTAGCTGGCCTACAGGGAGACGGACAGAGACCACTACGAGGAGCTGCCAGTGGTCCTGTGGCTGTGGGAGAAGATAACTGTGACCCTCGGGAGGGGGTTTGCCGTGGTCAGTAGCATGGGAATGTAGGTGCCATTGCAGTTCCGCGGTTGGGGGCCTTTCCACCGTTAGGGCCTTGCCACGCCGTATCCCAAGGACTTACCGGCGTCACCATGGAGGGCGCGCCATCGCAGAGGACCCCACCCACTGGGAACATTCTGATCACCAGTACCGCTGTCATCCATGGTTGAGGTCCCTCCTGTATTGTGACCTTGTCAGGCTGCACCCCAAGGCCTTGTTAGTCTCATTACAAAGGGCTCACTTCCATATAAGACTCCCCTTGATGCTACCGCCGCTGCCTTCCACAGTCAGGGTCCCTCCCACCTTGGGGCCGTGTTGTGCCCTGAGACCTTGATAGTCTTGTCACAAAGGGTCTGTTGTCACAGAGAACTGCCCAGCTGTCATGGATTGGGCCTTGTCGTGCTGTGTCCAAGGGTTGTACTGTGCCCAAGGGCCACGCCAGCTTCATCACAAAGAGCATGCCGTGGAAGGCCACCCTCGTCGCCAAGGAACAATGTGGTCCCTGTTGCCACTACTGCCGTCCATGATTGGGGCCACTCCCACCGCCCCGGCCTTGTTGCACTACATCCCACGGTCGGTTGAGGCAATATCACTTTCAAGGCAGTGCCACTGTTGACGATCCACCAAGAATGAGGCCCTATGATAGTGAAGGCCGTACAATTGTTGAGGCTGTTGATAGCACGTACTACTAGGTTTAGTAGGTACGCGCGATATTGTTAGAATATTGTGTGCTATGTTTATCTAAGTAGATAGGTACATAGGTATGTGCGGCAGACGGACAGACGTTCGATAATTCGGTGGATGTGAGATGATGTCATTTGGGGTTAACCCTAATCTTGATGTAGGGTTTCCACGATTGTAA
>JAZGVR010000244.1:0-10231 GCA_037356255.1 Thalassiosira tumida | reverse complement strand
AGAGCTACTGCTCATGGCATCCGCCAGTCAGTAGCAACTTCACGCCACTCCTCTCAACAATTTCCTCCCCACCGCCGACCATGTTCTCCCGATTCCGGCCGGACGTGGCCGTCGCCGACGGCGCAAACGGCATCAAAACCGCCGCCCTCCATCTCGGTCGCGGCGACCGCTCCCTGCCGGAATTGCACTACTGGGTCAACAATTCGGACGCTCTCGCGTCCGCATATGGCTATTATTATTATTCCTCCATCTGCTATGACATCATAGCGCACACGGTCTTCTCCTCCAGGTACGCGTGGACGGCCGACTACGGCGCTGATGAGCCTCTCGAAGACGACAAAATCTCGGCGGCGACGCCCGTTCACGGCAGCACCCCCGCCCGCTGTCCCGAAATGGCAAAGCAACCTCACAACCCCGACCCCTTCCCCCCCCTTGCCGATCACAATGACAGAAACTTTCGCTGCTAGCATGAGAAGATAGAGTGCGCAGATCTCAATGGAGCGCGCGCCAATGATCGCAAAGATAAGCGTTGTCCGGGTCACTTTCTCCTTTCTTATACTTTCAGAAGCTCTCGGAAAGATTCCTCGTTGATCTACTGTGACATAAGTAGGTATTCCAAGAAATTAAGAATTGGATGAAATAATGTAAGTGTACCTTATCTAACTGCCATAAAGAAAGCCTCGAAAACATTCTTTCGCCAAAAATCCATATAACGCCACTCCTCTTTCGCTCCATCAGAAGCATAAACTTAATTTATACCAAATGCAACGAAAGAAGATGTTTGCATACCCCATTGCAATCGCCACCCTCCTCGGGGTGCCCTCGCTCATCCTCCTCGGTCATGACGCTGACGCCACCTCTACCTTTACCCCCAAGCAAAAGATGGACTTCATGCGTGCCATGAATAGCAAGAAGAACAAACCACCTCGTCAAAGATTGAGCCGAAAGGACCAAAAGGATTTCCAAGAGACTCTTTATGGAAACTCCGAGCGGTCTTCGGCCCTTCGCAAGAAGCTCATCGAGAAGTCGACCGTGGCTAAGTCCCCGGGAAAGCGTAATCTGCAGAATAATAATGATAATAACTACAACGGTAATGATCAAGCCCAACAAGATCAAGCTGAGCAGGCCAACCAAGCTTACGGCAGCTATAACGATAACAACGATAATGGCACGGACGTGGACGATCAATTTGCTGCCTCGGGCGAATGGGACAACGTATTTGGCTTCGACCCGACGCAATTCTCCCTCTCGTACCACCATTGTGCCTCCGTACGTCAATTTGATGACCAGATTGCTGCCCAAGATGGTACCAACTCGGTATTCGCCACGAAGCACTTTGCCGTATTTCGCTTCTGTCCCGTGACGTCCTGCATGGATTATTCGCAGTGTTTCCAGATGATCCACCAATGGACGCACGGCAATCAAGAAACGGAGAAAACACTCGTCGGAGCTCGTGGCGAGGGCTGCCAGTCTAACTACGGCGAGTACTTGATTGAGCTTCAAGACTACCTCCAGTTGATGCTGGAGTACCAAGAGGAACGATTCGAAACCTACTGCCAATACTGTGAGAAGTGCATGTATAATGTGTACCAGCTATGGCTCGAAAACGGCGGGCAACGCAAGCTCGTTGAGTTCGATGAATTCAAGGAATCCGTGGAACATCAGCGAGAGCTCTACAATAGTGATGTTGATTCCACTTTCTACAATGCTTGTCCTGAATACGACACGTGTATTCAGTACTTAAACACATGTGAACAGGAGAGGGAAGAAGATCTCACAGAATACTTTCAATGCACAGAATTGGTTAGCAGCAATGGACGGGTTGCATACATTGGTCCCCACTGCGTCGATGGCGGGTTTAATGTTACCCTTGGCGTCTATGCCGACGAGGACTGCAACGAGTACATTGGAGATGGCGTCAACATTGCCAACTTCCTTGGAGTGGAGATTGACCCAGAAGAGGATGCTCTCAAGTCGTGGTACAATTCTGCCAATGGATACTTGGATGTATTGGAATATTCGAACGAGGACAACGTGTGTATCCCATGCGGAAAGGGGGTAGGTGTTTCATATTTATTGATGTGTATTTGATTCACTTTGTTCAGAGAATTTAGCTTCTTTTTCATTTGCCATACTTATTGCGTGTGTTTAGTACCTCCCGTATGAGGAGTCGGAGTCGACCGACGATGAGCAAGCGAATATGAACTATGGCGAATACGAGATCAACGAAATCTGCGAGAATCTGTACATGGTCAGCTCCCGTTGCGACAAGAACTTACGAAGTTACAATACAAAGGCGAAGCAGGCCAAGTACGCTGAGGCCATCGCCCAGGAGGATCTGACGTGCAATTTCATTGACTCTATTGTCATGGGCAACTACAATGAGATGGGGTTCGTTGATCTCGGCAACGAATACGATGCCGAGGCCCAGGGTGGATGGCTCAAGAATAACATGTATGCTCAGGAGTACGGACACTACGTCTCCGAGGTAACTCTTCTCCAAGTCTTTGGCCTCGTGGCATCTCTTCTTGCATGTGGCGTTTTGGCTGCTTGGATTATGTCCCTTCACTCGTCGCTTTCAAAGAGAGGACCCTGGAGGCCTCGTCGTGGGTTGAACAAGGAGGGAGCCAGTGCTGGCGAGCTTGGTCATCAGGACTCGGGCATTGTTATGGGTCGATCTGACCTTGGTCATCAGGACTCGGGCATTGTTATGGGTCGATCTGATACTGAGTCTTCGCACTACATATCATAGTGACGGAGTGCATATATGTTTCTTTTCTCTAATAGATTTAAGATTTGAAGCCTTGCTGTGTAGGTACCATAATGCAAGAATAGTGTTAATTGGTTGCAATGTGGATTATCTTCGTTCCTCAGGTAACCCATCGTACGCCTTGACTCATAGCATATGAGTGACTGTGTAATGAGACATGNTATTCTATCGCACGGGTTAAGAACATTTTGATTTCCGCGTTCGGTTAGTAGTCAAGTTTACATACGAATATTCGATTTCCGAATTTAACTACCTGCACGAAGCAGTCGAGGCGGGCCGGCGCGCTGTAGACACCCACTGTTCGTGGTACAAGTGGGTACCAAATGAAAGATCTACTTCTCAGCTTTCTCGATGACAACTGAATTTTTGGCTCGACATCTCTTTTTCGACGATCCATATGTATCTATGTGCATATACCTTCCCAGAGTCTTGGAAGCAGGTATATTTACCTAGATACACACGGGTTGTTGAAAAAGAGATGCTGTCGCAGACCCGTCTGGTTCTTCCTGAATACCTTATTGTCATTTTCCGGTAACTGGTGACCTTGATTTTTACAACCATTTAACCGAGTGACATGACCCGTGAGAGGCGACACAAAAAAAACGTGCATAGTTATGGGCATGTCCCCTGACACACATCAAAAACACGAAAAAATATGAACCAAATTCAACGCATCTGAGTTCGCGGAGCAGTGAGTGTGGGAACAAAGTTCACCCCCCGGCTGTGGAAATACACAAGCAAGGTTGGGGACCTGTCGAAGGGAGGTATCTCAGGAGGAAATGGCAAAAAAATCCAAGTCTAAGCATAGGGGAATCTATCCAATCTCTAGAGGGGGGTTTATTAGATATGAATATGTTTGGTAAACTTTGGTCTCAGAGGGAGATATTCTTATAATTAGGGGATATGTCGTGTTAAGGCATGAACGTACTCCATTGTCACTCGGCATGATCGACTACATGCTTTCGGTGCACGAAAATAATCTATTGTACCTTCTCTGCTAATTTTATTGGGTACATAATCATCTCAGATCCGGGTCTACGACTAGTTGAACGAAAGTAGTACTACATGCCTCAGTTAATATGGTAATATTTTTTGATGTAAATGAAGTCAGGCAAGAACTATACTATAATTATTGTTAAACTAATGTTAGGCCTGGATCTTGGTGGTAAGTATGGTAAATACCATATTCGAGTGCTCCACATTTTCAATCCAACATGTATCTTTCAACGGTGTCGGTTTCGTATCGTATCTATTTAGAAGTTGCATCAGAACACGTACCTAGTTAAGATAGGTTTCACTTACTAAGCGATAGACCGTTGGTTATGATGTGGCATCGCGGCGTGATATGTAGGCTTATCAGTATAGGGGGTAGATGCTGGGGCACAGGTTGAGGCCCCCCACGTCAGCCCCACCTCCTACATACCCCAAAATGCCCCAACCCCTAAATTTCCCAAAATGCCCCAATATCCCCTAAAATACCGCAAAATTTGTGCCCTTGGATTACCGAGGCGTAGGTCGGCGCGCCCGCCTGCCCCCTATACCGAAAGGCCTACCTGCCTCCGCGTGCTCACTTCCTTTCATTTTCTATCGTACCCGTACCACTTAGATACTGAGTAACTTACTGCCACTTACAACTTACAACTTGTTGCCATTTGCCATCGATTGGTATCTGCATATCTCTCCGTCATGCGACAAAAAATCGAAGCTATCGTTTCCAGTTTCCACTTACTGCCATCGTCGCCCACATCTACCTATCTCCCCTCCCGCCCGGGTCAGCATTCAGGATGTAGAACCTACAAGCATCTAGGCATGCCGCTTCTTTGGACTACAGGCCTGGGTAACAGGCACGCGCCCCCGCATCTGTGCCGATCCTAGGTACACATCTTATGATATATTGCAAGCACGCGCCCCCGCTGCCATTGCTGCCATCGATTGACATCTCTTCCCGTAATCGAGATTGCTATTCCCCACTACCATTGCTGCCATCGATGTGCGATTGATGTCAAAGTGCCATCGATATTGACGAGAACCGATCTCATATTTTTTCAAGTGCACCAGCAACAGCATTCCAACCTCATAATTTCTCAAGCGCACCAGCAACCATGAAGATAGCAGCTGCCTCTGCTGCACTCCTGTCATGGGCCTCTAGGGCTCACTCCCTTCATGATTCCAAGGGACTTCGCGGCCTTCAAGGCGTCGAGGGCAGCGGCGGCTCCTCGGGTCTCTGCGCGCCTTTCCTCGGCCGTGTCTTTAACGGCCAGGTCTGTTCAAACACCTCGGAGGAGTGCGAGGCCCTGGCGGATTTGGATGACGAATCCTGCGACGTCTGGTGCCAGAGATACGGACTGGAGTGCGACGCGGCCTGGGACGAGAACAACGCGTCCTGCGACAAGCGGAACACCATCAGCTGCGGCCTGACAGGCAAGGGGAAGTCGATCTGCCGGTGCAAGGAGGACACCACCAGCGGCGGCGGCCTGTGCGACCCGTACCTCGGGCGCATCGAAAACGGCGAGGTGTGCGCCAGCACCGACGCGCAGTGCGAGGCGCTGGCGGACCTCGGCGACCGCCGCGAGTCCTGCGATACTTGGTGCGAGCGCTCCGGATTGTCGTGCGCCCGGGCGTGGGACGACGGCGACTCTCGCTGCGAGAAACGGAGCGAGATATCCTGCGCCAGGGACGGCAACCGGCGATCGATCTGCCGGTGCGAGCCGCGCCTGTGCCTCCCCTTCATGAACCTGATCGCCGAGCGCGGGGTGTGCGCCGACACCGCGGACAGGTGCGAGGCGGCCGCCGACCTCCGGGCGAACGGAAAAGAATCCTGCGACGCCTGGTGCGAGCGGAACGGCTTGGTGTGCACGAAGGCGTGGAACGACGGCAATAATCCCTGCGACAAGAACAGCGAGACGAGCTGCGCCGAGGACGGGAAGTCGCAGACGATCTGCCGGTGCGAAAGCGGCGGCGGCGGCGGAGGTGGTGGTGGCGGTGGTGGCGGTGGTGGCCCCAACGGTGGCAGTGGCTGTTGCCGCGAAGGAGACCTCGTCATCCGTTTAACTGATCTCGCCGCCAAATGGGTCGAGTGGAGCGAGCGCGGCCCGACCATCTCGAGCCATTTCTGGGTCCACGTGAGTGGTGCCATGTTCGACGCCCACAATGCCTTCGAGGAGGGGACGACGGGTGCATTCACCAACCTGGAGAGCATTCGCCCCCAAAATAATGGCAACACTAGTAAGGCTCAGAGGTGCGCAATGGTTGACAGCGCTTATTATGTCATCACGGAGCTCGGCAAGACTCTACTGGATCAGAAGTATTTGGAGGCTGATGACGGTGAGGATGCTTCCGCGCGTCTTGCCGCTCTATTGACGGATGCACTACGCATTCGCACCGACGTGTGGGAGAGCGAGGACCCAGGCCGCAATGAAGAGGCCGCAGCCCAGACTGTGTCTAATGCTGTCAGTGATGCCATCTTGGCTGGTGTCAGGAATGATGGATCGAACTTTCAGAATGGTAAGCTTGACTCGTTGCATGCGCCTTTCCGGAGAATGACGTCTCGATATCTTTTACACTTTGCATTTCATTTCCTTCTCCTTAGATTACGCCGACACCTCTGGGTATCAGGTTAGGAATTGGTGCTCGCCTGTTCCAGAGGTAAGCTTGTTTTATATATTACAACTGTGAGGTCCTGTCGCCGCACCAATAAGAAACTTAACAGGACCATTCTTGCCCCTCACTTTCATCATTCAATCTCAGGTAGCAAGTTCACTGTAAGTTCATTATATGTTACAACTATGAGATGCAATCAACATCCCACATAATTTGCAGAACACTATCTCAATGTAACTTGTTTACCCTCTCCACTACCAGGAAGGACTATGATTTCCTCGATGGAACTTGGACATTCAACACCTTCGATGCCATCAGGGCGGATGAAGTCGACAACAGTGGCTATATGCAGGTGCACCCTCTAGTTAAGTCCGGAGAGTTGAGGCTCACCGAGACTTTCCAGAGCTTGACGGAATTCGGTATCTTCGAGGGAGGTCGGCAGAGCCCCTTGACCCCGCACTGGAATCAGATCGAGCCCCTCTCCTTTTCGAGGTCGAGCAAGTTCCGCACAGATGTATTCTTTCCATACAAGGCCGATGGCAGGTTAAACGATAAGTGGGTCGACGAAGCAAAGGAGGTTGCTGACATAGGTCTGAAAATGCAACGTAGGAATTGTCCCAAATGTCGTGCCATCTCCGAGTACTGGGAGCTGGGCGACGAATTTGTCTACCCACCGGGCTGGCCAATCGTCCGGGCCAGAGATATTGCCATGGAGAGAAACTTTAGTATGAAGAAAACCTTGCAGCTCATCTTCGGCATATCCATGACTGGTGAGTCTGCATCACGATGTGCCACCAGTTAATTCCTTTCCTTGCAACTTTTGCCTCATTTGCTGTGCGTCTTGTACTTGTTTCAAACAGTGTTCGATGCTGGCGTGGCTGCCTGGGAAATGAAGTTGTAAGTATCGATAGATTTGAGCTATCATCGATTCATTCATCTTTCTGCGACTTTCTAGTTCACACTCTGGCCCGTTCGTCCTCGACAGTTTCTATGACACGGTCCGGCCCATCACCACCATCAATGAAATATATGCCGGATCCACAGTAAGCGATTGGCGTAGCGACAAAAAGGCCGTCATCGACGATCGGGATCAGTGGCGTCCTTACCAGTCGGACAAAAGCCTCACGCCACCCTTTCCTGATGTGCCCTCGGGGCATTCGGCATTCAGTTCTAGCGCATCAGTGGTGCTCCAGGGCTTGCTCGGCTCGAATGTTGATGATTTCACCACCGAACCGTTCAAGTCGAGGTTTGACCTGGAAAAGGGATTCGATGGACTCAGTGGCAACGGTAATGAAGATTACCAGCTTAGTTATAAGACCCACTCTTCAGCCGCTGATGCTTCTGGTTATTCCCGTCTTTATGGGGGCATCCACCTGATGCAAGGGAACTTGGTTGGTATGTCTGTGTTGCCTGAACTGCCGATGGTTATTTTTTCCCTTGCGATGTGCCTCTGGGTTGCTCATCTGCCGTGTGCTCGCTTTCAAAGGATTGGATATGGGCGTTCGTGTGGGTCATTCATCCCTGGCATACCTTCGCCAACTCGCCGGAGACCAAAATCTTGGGAATGATCCGGTCGAGGATGTCTTCGGCGGGCTTGTCTTTGGTACTGGGAAAGATGATTTCCTTGTCGCGCCTTGTATCCGAGGAAGCCCCGTGGAAGTTTATGGTTGGTATGGCGACGATGGTAAGAGCATTCAGCTTTCGTTAGGTACTTATATTTGAATGTTCTCTCCTTACCCATTGAGCCTGTTTTTAACAACCACGATCAGTCCTCGAATTCAATAACTCTGGGAATTGCGGCCCTGTTTCTCTCTTTGGGGGTTGGGGAGCTGATACCTTTCGCATTGGAGCAAGGGCCACGATTCAAGATTATGAAGAAGGAGATAGAATTAAGCTCCTTGACACGCGCTGGCGTGCGCGCCTCACGATATCTTTTGCCAATTCGGTGACCACCGTTTTCGCTGACGGCAATGCCGCTGTAGATGTAGCTGGAGAATGGAATCTGCGTCAGTTGAACATAACCTAGAAACTCAATAATACCGACCACGATGCCGGCTTTTTCTCCGGGGGTTCCCTTGAAAATCGCACAGAAGCCCATTGAGGATAGCGCTTTGCCCTCGTAAATGGGCTCAACCTCGTCGCCCTTTCCCTTGATTAGGTCACTTTCTTCAGTCTGGTTTTTGTCGCCCGGTGCGCCGCCTCGAACGTGTGCGCCTTGTTCATCCAATTCGTGACCTCCCTGTCCAGCTTCGCGATCCGAACGTCCTTCTCCTCCAGCGCCTCGTACACCCGACTCTTCTCCTCTATCAACCAATCCCGCGTCCTGGATATGAGCTAGTTGAGGTCTATCTTCTTCCATCTATACAACTGCGTCTCGTTGTGGACTTCCGAGAGTTGGATCTGGTACGCACCAGCCTCCTCGCGGAATATGGCCACGATGCCGTCGTAGCTGTCGGCATTGGCACGGACCAGCTCCAGCTCGTCGTGCAATTTGGTGACGGTTGCAGCAAGAACGGCGTTGAGCTGTTGCTTCCTCGCCGGTTTAGCCGCAAGCCCCTCTATCTGCAATTCCAACTGGACTATTGTTTGTTCGGTGGCGTTCAACTCTACTTTGAGGGACCAAGCAGACAGTACCCTGAAGTTTATGATTTGATCAAGGCAGAGTATGCCCCGTGCAATGATGTTGTGAAGATGGAAATGGAAGACCATTTTTGCAAAATCAAGCTGACTGCAAGCAAGAGTCCAAAAGCATTGCTTGCAGATATTGATGTGGTTGAATTGTAGTATGGGTGTATCATGATAAATGCCAGAAAGGCTGCTGTGGTTGTACAAACTATAAGGAATGAATACGCAGTCATTGCTGCTGTGACATGTACTTCCATTAGAATAGCCCATTCTCGAGTCACGAATGTGCGGGAACTGGTTAATGAAACGTACAAGTAGTGGCGCATTGCTGGCAATGCCGTATGTAACAACGATGAGGTGTGCAAAGGAGAAACAGAAACAGCATTGGCCAGTTTTGATGGCATCTATTATTATTGTGGCAACCGCGGACACATGGCCGCTGATTGCAAGAACAAGAGGTTAAAGCAAAGCAACCTTACTTGCACGCAATGCAGATAGACTGGTCATGATGGCGTGAAGGGGCGTTGTTGACACAGGCCAGAGAATCCAAACTCGCAACCTGCATGGTACATACCCCGTTGTTGCGGGAACGGAGGAAAAGTGAGTACCGGGGCAGTTGACTACAAGATATTGGTCTAAATTAGTGGCGCATTCAATTCAGAGCATTCACAGGTATAATTCAGAGCATTCAGAATTATTCAGAGCATTCAGAGAGATTCAAAGTCATTCAGAGACATTCAGTAACATTCAGAGACATTCAGAGATGCAAAGGGATGAAACTCGAGCAAGGGGGGTGTCAGAAAGATACATTGCTTGGATCAGGGGAAGCAACATTTACCATCCTGCGGAAGGGCGTGCGTCAAACGTTTCAATTTGGGGGAGAAGAATTTGGCAAGTGCAATCAGAATTTAGACACGGTACTTTTGTTTTTAAATTGTGTTGCGCTTGAACTTGGATAGTGCCAAACCAGATTGTCTCTGAATGGAGAATCATTAAAATAAACTGAATGAAACAACAAGAGAGAACAACAAAAATGACCTAAGCTTTGGAGACTTCCAACATGATCATGGCATACGCAAACAGTTGGGGGATTATTTAGATTGTAAGTCTAGGATGACAAGGAGGAGCCATCAGAATGGGGTGTGTGGCGTCTCCAAAAACTGGAAGCGCGCATCAAAATGGCACTTTTGGGTAAAATTTGATAAAAAATCTTAATGAAAATGGCAACAAAAAATG
>JAZGVR010000241.1:0-10309 GCA_037356255.1 Thalassiosira tumida | reverse complement strand
AGTGAGCAACGGCCAACCTCTAGTTAGGATGCCCCACATCCACTCTTGGTTCGACACAGCGAGTGCTCGCATTGCACTCAATGTAGGTCAACGATCGTCAATGTGATCAACATAACAAATATATATTATATTTGTCTGATCAATATAATTATGAGCATTTACGTAGTTATCTAGACACTGCTAGCTAACTCAATGCCCTACATACGTCACAATCAAACATCCCCCTATAGACATACCGATAAGTCATCTTCTTGATAGGTACCATATAGGACTGTAAGCAACGCTCTCAACAAATAATGTATAATATGAATATTTGATTCGTTCCATCAACGCTTCCGAGAAACATGCCGTTAAAACTCGAAACATAAATGTAGTGGTTGAATCCACCCATCACTCTCAGTGGTTGTCATCCACTGTCAAACACTATGGGAACAACATTGAACCCAGTCACTCTAGGAAATATAACACAGTCCAAATAATTTTTTTAAATACCAATTGCTTCCGACGGACATCGTCGTAATGTACTTCCTACTTTTCAGCATACAGCCAGCGTAGTAGTTGACGCACAAATTTCCGACGTTCTCCCCTGAAGGAAGAGGCTTGGTAACTAAATCCAATGTGTTGTCATGCGTATTCACATAAGTGGTATGCCATTCATCCCGAGCCACTCCTTAACGTACAACGTGGTACGCAATCGAGTTCGACTTCTTCTTCAATTGGGATGCGGGGGCTGATGTGTTGGCCAATACAGACTGGTTGTCACTATAAACAAAGGTCGGCTCATCACACGGTAGTCCCATAATTATCAACTTGTAGCGCATACCACGAGCATATTCAGTGGCTTGCTTCATAGCACAGAATTCAGCACCAAAAGTACTAGTCTCAATGCTTGGGATCTTCTTGGAGAACCAGTAGATAGGAGCATTGTTCAGGAAGACAAGATATCCTATGCGCGATTGTCATGTAAGGGATTCTCCAGCATGGTCTGAATCAACCATGATAGTCATACACATACCACGACCACATGCAGGCGGAGCATTGGTAGGTATTTCTTCAGTAAAATCACCATAGATAGTCTGAGACCAGTCTTGCTTCTTAAATGCAGACATGTCAATATCCCTTTCAGTTGGATCAAAGACCATCTCAGCATTATGATGCTTCTTCAGATAACCAAAAATATGCAAGACTTCAGCCATGTGGCCATGTCTGGGTAAGGCAACATGCGATGACATCATAGACACTTCAACAGCAATGTCAACTCTACCTAGTTCGACCATCTAACGGAGTATGCTGATCAGCGATTGATAATACGATGCATCTTGCGGCTGATGCTCAGGAGATATATCGATCTCTGGGTGGTAGTTATTTGTCAAAGGCGTCTCATATCCTTTGACAGGAATAAGTTTCTTCCCTTGTTTCGACATATATCCTTCGACATTCTTCACTGTAGTCTGGACATACTGAGATGAACCAAAGGCCCATGCTTTGAATCCATTCTTGAACGTCATTTGTCTCATGTGGCCACCGAGATATAGTTCAGGGGGCTTGATAGATTCCTCTTTCAACTCAAAATATCTACCAATCTCTTTCCGGATGAAATCTTCCGATCTATCAGAGATAACAAGGCAATCATCCACATATAAGAGCACATACTCATAATACTCTGTTCCATCGGCACGCTTCAACTTCCCCATCCAAATATCAAGATCAGCAAAACATGTGCTAAAACCGAGGGTATCCATGCACGAACGAAGGTGTATCCAGAAGTCTCTTCCTGCAAGTTTACCGCCATAAAGCGCACGGACGACCATCGACCGCTTGTCAGCATGTTCAATACCACGAAGGTCGGCATTGCATACGATGAAGTGCTTCTCGTGGGTAGGTGCGTGTAGATAGGCATTACAATGTCAGCGGCCATTACGTCAACCTCGTGGAGCGCCGTGTACGTAAGTAGAATGCGTATACTTTCCCGGCTGACGACTCCGGTATAAGTTGAAGCTGTAGGGTCGGGGGTTCGATACCCGTCCTTGACCCATCTTGATTTTTGAGTAAAATCCATTTTCACGTCAAACACCCAATGTCCACTTGACTTAGTCGAACCAGGTGGTGGTGATTCATGCTGTTCGAGGATCTTGAAAGCAACGGAGAGATTGTACTTCTCTTTAGCAAGGCCATCACACCAAAGATTATCTCCATTCTTAACATCGAGTTCTTTCGCGTGCCTGACACACCGTGGCACCTGAATACCAAACTTGTGTGTCGTCTTCAGCACATGTGCATTGATCTTGGCAATAATCAAATCACGTTTTCTCAAATTGTGGGGAACCCACCAAGCAAAAGCCGGCTCATCATCAATGCCTCGAGCTTTCACATATTCACCCACTTCAATAGGATTCGACTCCTTCAACAAACTCAAAGGCACCCGTTGTTTGTGGCCATCCCTCCATTTAATCTCAAAATGCCAACCAACTGTTGTCTTTTGACGTTTGCGTTGTCCTCGCTTGGTTGTGTTGTACCCATCAGCCTTGGAGATTGTTCAATTGTCACATCTAACATCAGTAATGCAATCAAGCAATTGAGAGTGGCATCCATCTGTGTCAACTTGAGACATGCAATTCTCAGCAATAATATTGGCAGCAAATTCTTTCACTGCTCCATCAGGAAAATCGACTTCATATATATGACTGTTCAATAAGGGCTTGTCATTGTACGAACCAATAACTTTACCATTCGCATCTACCGATTGACAAATTACTTTGCCCATTAGCATCTTCCCCCCTTGAGGCAGTGATATCTCAGCATTAATCAATAAATCTGTCATGGATTGTTGATTCAAACGCTTACCAGCTGCATCCACGAGATCAGCTTCGGCTACAGTGACTGGAGGCTCTATCTCGTCTTCATAAGGAGTATGCAGTCGATGGTCGTAGTAAGGTTCATCCTTTTTAACGATGGGATCATTCATAGCTGTTTTCTTTGGAGGCAAGGCGAAGGAGTTACCATGTTTGGCAGTAATGGATGGATCAAACTCAGCACGCTTACGAATTTCACTTTCATTTGATAATGACATCTCATCAGGAGTAAGGCGACAAAGCGTACGACAAGGAACTACGATGCCATTCATTTGAAGTACACTCTGACACATTTCATTTCCTTCATTCTTGGATGGACCAATGCAACGTCCGAGCGCTTCAGTAGGCTCAGGAGAGGATGCTTTACCTTGTCTAAAATAAACCCATTCATA
The DNA here is from genome assembly GCA_037356255.1 of Thalassiosira tumida. Lineage (NCBI taxonomy): Eukaryota > Bacillariophyta > Thalassiosirophyceae > Thalassiosirales > Thalassiosiraceae > Thalassiosira > Thalassiosira tumida. Next base: position 7,065 of record JAZGVR010000241.1, on the reverse strand, counting down.
CCAACCAACATTATGTAAGTTTGATATGTCACCAGGTTCACCCAGGGTAGCAGAGTGGGCATTCTGTCCTTGTAGTTGGAATAGATTCTTGGCGGTCAGATTGGATATGGCCGCACATTGATCGGCACAATAGCACCACATCTTCATAGGAGCATACGAAGATCTCACATCCTTTCGGACAGTTTCCTTCAGCAACCCAATGAAGTGCTCAGCACGATCAGCATGTTGGCTACGCTCTTCTATGATACGCAACGCCGTACCAACCTTGTGGCAGAAAGCATGAACTGTTTCAGATGTTTGCTCCCCTGAAGGATCAAGTACAACAGCATTGGGCACACCAACCTCCTTGACAAACAATGTTAATGCCTGAGGAAATTGCCCTTTGCTTTTCATTCCATACACTTTGATAAAAACCTTGTCCAACACGAATATCTGCATGCATGGGAATCCACGGGCGCTCTTCTTGCCAAAGAAGGTGTCAGTAAAGAAAAATGAATTGATACGCTTGTATCTCAGCATCCTATGATCAGAACTAAACACACGAGATAGGTTGGAATCTCCATCCTGCATATTCAGCTGCGTAGTCATCTCCAATGCGTCGAGCTTCATCTTTAGTGATTCTCCTAATCTTCTGCAGACGTTCTTTCTTTACTCCATTAGGTCTAGATACATGAGTGGCAGAAACATACGCTTGGTCAGGCATAACATCAGCTCTGTACCAGAAATCTTGATCAAGTTCATCAAGTACATCTACAATTTCTTCACCAAAAATTCACAAACATCACCATCTTGGGGGTTAGCAGTGCATGTGCTGCCGATAGCTATGCCATACTTCGACTGAGCAAGCTTGTCGTTCATTCGACTCATCATCACCTCTTCATCAAGGCATACACTAACACTAGCAAGAATAGCACGTATTTGATCGTCAACGAACTTCACTGTTTGATCCGCAAACGAGTTACTATCTGATTCAGGAAAATCATACACACAATCATTAGCAGCAATGACAGCGTCAATGGCTGCGTCATATTCAATATCACGGATGGTGTAATTCACATAGTCCCTATCATCAAAAATCTTACGACGTTTGGGCGGAGGGGCATTCTTCAATTCACCTTTGTAGTCGAGGAAGTTATTCTCCATCTCACTATAGGAATCACAATGAGGGCCCCATGTCTTGGAATCAGGAGTGATCAATATCAAGTCAAGGCATTTACTATGTCTAGCTTCATCAGATGAAAGCAAACGAGTTGGAAAATAAGAAAATACACCTTTCAGTTTCAGTGGTGTTCTTAAATTGACTTCAGGCATCATAATTGAGTGGCTTTCACAAACCACTTCATCCCAAATGTGTATTCTTGCTACATCATTCACTTGTAGTCCTGCCTCACGCATGATAAACGGTGGTATCAGATTATGTTTCATCGATAGGGTGTGTAAAGCATTCTTCACAACCAGGAGGTAGGTCTTCAAAGTCAGGGGGCAATCATAAGCTAGTGCAGCATCCACAATTGGGACAGACTCAAGATTTTCAACTTCATCTGAGAAAGCTCTTACTTCGGCAGTCCGACCTATGTGAAACACTGTAGCTTGTTCTCCAACGACACACATGTTGGCCGGGATGTCTAAATCAGTCGTCGAAGTTAGGTTGTCATCCTTATCCCTGCCACATCTATCTCAGATCATGCATATGGCGGCCGACATTCTCTTGTCCAGCTGTATGGTACAATTTGGCCCCATGTCTTGATTTGACTGCCCAATGGTGGATGACACTGACCACTGGGGAGGGCCGGTCGCGTTTCAGCGTTTGCTTTTGTTTATTATGTTGAACAATGCTTTCAAATCAACCTCATCATCGTCCACTTCAACACCTGCAACCTGGGTAGACTTCTTCTTATTTCCGCCAGCAGACATATTAGACAATAAACCTTTGAATAATTCAAATGTCGAAGATTCCTCATCACGTTTCTTGAATTCGTCACGGAGATTTCTTGTTGGTCGGACGAGTATTGTCACCTTTCGGCTTCCTGCCACCCTTGGTGCCAGCCTCAAAAGCAACCCTTTTGTCCTTCTCTTCTTTCGAATACAGGTGCGGATTCTCATTACGATGAATACGAAGGTCATTCCTCTGGGCACTGGATGAACCACGATATTCATCAGGTGTATGGAAACGGAACTGAACTCCTGTTTCTCCACGGTCAGGCTTCTTTCTTTTTGGCTCCGTGCCATTGGTGTCTGACACCTCAGCCACAACCTCCGAGATCCTGCCAAAATAACGTTTGTTGTTGTTGTTATTGTTGCCACCACCACCATACCTCTTCGTTGGTGGTTCAATGATGGGTAGTAGGTAAGCAACTGCCGACTCGAAGTCATTTCTCATACCGCCTCCATTCGGAAGGTCATCTAAACGGATAGCTGCCATGGCTGCATCAACCTTCGATCCTCCTCCCACAAGGTTCTCAAACAAATGAGCAACTCGTGAACGTTCATCCGGGACAACGCATCGGATGTGTTGTGCACATCTTTGACATTGCAAAAAAGCATCACGATGTTGAGCAAGAAACCTCTCGAGGTCAACGTTATTGCTCGGGCTCCACTTGCAAGTCATGAAGAGACTCATAGATTCAAGGAACAGTTTGTCCCTCAATCCAGGACCACGAAACTGTGCCTTAAGAACAAGGTATGCTGCCCTACCATTTTTGGCAGCTCCTCGCTTGAACGGGGCGATGGTGGGGTGGTACTTCGTGCCATGAAGTAACTGATCAAGCATGTTGAACGGATATGCATTGTCTCGAGCATACAAAGTGTGATCAAAAGAAATACATTGGATCATCTCTTCCATAACTGATCCATGTTCAACAGAATGTGCCTGACCAGGCGCAATAGCCGGAGCAGTAGGAACTAACTCGTCTTTCCTAAGCAAGTAACTCACGGGCGTCCAGCCGTTGGCAGAAAATTTCCATGCTCTCCATCCATCCCTCAATCGTATCTCTGCTTGTGAACTTGGGGGGCTCAATACTATCATCCTTCACCATCTTCTTGATCGACTTGATGTGTACGTCGAAGTTCTTCAAACGCTCCCACATCATAAGGTCAGCGGTGAGTTCACGATCAACCCTGGCATAGAATTCCACGACACGTGCAGCACACTTGATACGAATCAACGACTTGGCGGAAATATTGAAGGGGGCTTGGGCAACCATAACTCCAGCAGCATGGCCAGTATGGCCAGCATGACCAACAGGAGCAGGCATCATGGGTGGACGACGCATAATGTCCGTGATATGTTTCCAAATATCATCATCTTGGTACTCAATTAGGTTGGCGATTGTATTAAGGCCTTTGTGTAGACCTATGTAGCCCAACATACGAGCAACACTGCCCATCTAGTTAGTATTTAGCCAGAATACGATAGTTTCTGCGTTTGAGATTGCCATGGTAGCTTGTGTGCGGGGAGATGATGTTGACAACGATCAAAGAATTGATATATGAGCTCTTCACAATCTCCAATAAAGTGAAATAATGAGCAATCTCTGAGTCATCTTATTGTAATCCCTGCTAGCAAAATAGCAAATACTCAGGTGGGGGCTCAAAATGTAACGGGTGGGCTGATCAATCATGTGCAACATTCCGTGCGAAACAATGACGCAGTGTTTCGTCCTAACTTTTCATGTGTAAGAAAATGCCATGTCACGCCAAAAATTCAAATTTCGTCGGACGAAAATGCATTCCCGTTCAAATTCCTTTCTCTCAAAGCTTTCATCGCCAATATTGGGAGAGCACATTCCATATCTTTTGCCGCCATATCCAAAATAAAGATATTTTGCGCAGGACCAATTATTTCATCACATCAAATATCCTGCACGTTCATGGCCGTACACAAACAGCCTGTGCAATTATCCGTGATTCATGAGTCAAGAGTTAGCAACAGCCTCTTTTCGTGCTGTGCAATGGACTTTAGGGCTAAGACGATGGGGATTCGACGCCCATCGTGCCACCATCCATCATGCCCAGAGTCACCGTAATATGTCAGGACAACTCTGAGCCACCTCGGGCCGAGATGCTAAGTGGGTAACTTTATCAATACCGACGCCTGCAGACGTATGGGCATGATTCAATGCTTACATGTGCACTAATACCCGGAGATATTATTTCCAGGATGCACGAGAGGTTGAAAAACGATGTCTCTGGCAAAGTTCTTATGACAATGGGCTGGTGTGATGCATCCCTCTCTTTGTGACATTCATCGTTACATCATTCATCAATTTAGTTTTATGTTTTAACTGAGCATCAGCAAACACGGATTGACATAAGTCCCAAAATCCTAAGATGTTGTGGCATCCTAACCAATCACACGCATGGTGATTGTCATAAAGCAGTACCATTTTGACCGCCGTTGGGTCATAAAACGGGGTCATTATTATCGCATTTGGATGGGTCTGATAAACTGGTTCGACACAGCGAGTGCTCGCATTGCACTCAATGTAGGTCAACGATCATCAATATGATCAACGTAACAAATAGATGTTCTGTTTGTCTGATCAATATAATTATGAGCATTTACGTAGTTATCTAGATACTGCTAGCTAACTCAATGCCCTACATACGTTGCAATCAAACACCCTGTACTAAGGCAGGGGAAAACCCAGTGAGCGGGGCAGGGACCCCACGAGCCCCAAACTCAGAGCATTGACGCTTTCATCATAGGTAGAAGGTTACATTGATAACGCGGCATGCCTAAATCCGTAACGCTTTCTCGTCACTAAATATTTCTCGTATGTAGACATACCAGAGTATTATCACATCCGCTTCTAAAAAAACAGTGAAAAACCGTACGGAAAAGTGATATCTCGTACGGACCCCTACATGGAAAATACGTAAACAGTCAGCTAGTTTTAGCCTTGAGGATTGAGGACCGAGGACCGGGTATTATCTACTCAAAATTTCTATCTAAGATGTACATACTATCTACGATATCTATCCCACATAAACCGAAGCCAGAATCTATCACCCCATCAAAGTATTGACACGAGGCACAACCTGTCCCACAATCTATCCCACGACCACATCAAATCCCTACGCAACAATTAATAGGTTTATCAGATACACAGAAGAACACAGCTGTGTTAGGGAGAGAACACTGAAAAAAAATATATAATAAATATGGAAATAACAATAACAAATAATAAACAATATTGCAACAACAATGACAACACACAAGCGGGCACGGAGGGATATGTCTGAGGAGGAGAAAATTGTCATGAGGGCAAAAGAGTGTGAGAGGGTGCAGTGCTGGCGGCGTAAACAGACACCTAATCAGCGAGAGGTAACTTGTCAGAAAAATAAATTGCAAAAACAGCACAAGCGAGAGGTAACTCGTCAGCACAAGCGAGAAGGAGAGTTCCTGGAGTTCGAACGGAATAGGTGCGACGCTTTGTACCAGAAAAGTCTCGCCGCCAAGGCTGAATGGGGAAAAGGTCTACTACCCAAAGACAAACATACATTTGCTTTACTTGAGGTAGTACCAATCGATGGCATTACGTACACCCATCAATGCATGCTCTGCCGTCGCCTCTTCTCATTCTATCCCCTCGAACATATGGTTTTCAGGTGCTACAATGCTAGTCTTGAATGGCAATATTGATAATTTGGTGGCTCCATGAATTGTCCTGGAAAATTTAATGCATCTTTTGCACTTCAAAAATCTGCTACTGATGAAAATAATCAATTTGCCAAACAGTTGGATGGATCCGATGATTATGAAACAAAAGTGTTACCAGTATATGACAACAAAAAGCTTATCAAGTCAGTGTTCAGAATGGATTCAGAAAAAAAAGGGATTGTATCACTACCAATGCGAGTTCTATATGAAACTCAGTACAGATTACATCGATCGAGTCCACAATTTATCAGAGAGATGCAAAATTAGAATTACCACAAGGGAAATTGTAACTGATGAACACAACATATGAACCCTAACTTCTGTGGAAAACTTTCAGGAAGCCTTTCAATGGTGGCAAAAAAGTCCACATCGGCTAGTTGGTTTCACTCCACGTAGACTAGAAGAGGGAAAGTATATTTCATTTCCTGATTTTGGATACCTTGAAAGGGTGAAAGTATCACCCTACAACATTCTGTTGCTAGGAGGTGGCTTATTTTTCAATGTTGAAAATCTCCATGGATATGCAGAACAAACACTGAACAAAATCAAAGCCCGTCAATATGTTGACAAAGTATTTAACTTCGAAGACATCTTATTTAATTTCATGGTTCCAAAAGAATTCCACCCTCCCTTGCTGGTGGCCATAAACTACACATAGACCCAGTATTATACACACCGGAAAGATGGGCTCTCTTCTATAAAAGGGCACTTTGGCAAAGGCAGTGCTTCCATTCAGGTATTTCAAAAATTAATAGGTTGGCGTTTGTGAGTACTAACACAATTGCCACACAAATGCCACCAATGTTTAGGAATAGCACTTAGTGCAATTGAATGAGACAATGCCGCTTTCTAAAATACGGTCATTATTTTATGGTATGCCATTTCTGCTTCCTCTATTTTTGATAGTGTTTGCCTCGTGTACATCTTTCCTGGTTTAGCTCAGGTTCTAGTAAAAACGGATTTCTCGGGAGTCCTAAATGGCCTAGAGAATCAAACACTGTACTTACAGTGTGACGAAGATGGGGCTGGATCACCAAGGGACTGAATGATAGTTCCCTTCAGGTCAGAGGAAAAGGTGGCTACCTATGTACCTAAGCGCAGATGACTTCATTTACTATTGGCAATGGTGTAAGGAGAACACCTCTTTGTCATATTCAGGTCTTCGTTTTCATCATTGCAAGGCAGCATCATTTGACTTTGATAAAGATTTGGCAGTAATCAATGCAGCCAGGTTATCGACGTTGTTGTATTGCTATGACTATATGGCAAAGTGGAACATACTTGACGATGATGCAGCATCAATTTCAACTGCAACAAGAACAAGAACAAGAACAACAACAAGAACAACAACAAGAACAAGAACAAGAACAACAACAACAACAACAACAACAACAACAACAACA
>JAZGVR010000239.1:0-10155 GCA_037356255.1 Thalassiosira tumida | reverse complement strand
CAGTAATCGGGAGTCCAAGTTAATGGCTCGGACCCTAAACTAGGTTTTTGGTAATTGGGAATCCGTGGTAATGGGACCTGTTGTAGATAGGGATCTTCCAGGATTTCAGCATTTAAAGACATCACCCTGGGCATGCAATGTGCCATGTTTATCCAGTACCCCATTCTGGATTGCGATATCATTGACATTGCCGAGCGCAAGATCAAGAAGTGTGGCCTCTATCCTGAAGAGTACAAGACGTGGTACAATTGCGATGGAACCTCCGCCGGTCAAAAGAAACCTTGGCATGCATTACAAGAGTATTGGACTGAGGCCATCAACTTGGTGAATCATACCAACACCTCAGTTGGCCAGAATATTTTTGGTATGAATCTTACCAAAGAAGGCGCCAAAGATACTGCAGACTACAACGTCTCTGTTCCTAACTTCAGCACTGCGCACGCATCCACCCAAGCTACTATTGCCAATCTGATGCTGACGTAGACAAATTGGCAGCTATCCCAGCAAGTCAACCAGAAAAAGGTGGCCATTCATCAGATGCAGCAGCAGTTTCATTTCACACCCAACCAGCCGCCCCCACCCGTCCACTAACAGCTGTTCTACTACCAAACTCAGCAGCCCCGCAATAATGGCCGCCACAACAAGAACAAGAACAAGATCAAGAACAAGAACAACAAGAACAAAAACAAAAACAACAACAACAACGATAACAATTACAACAATTAAAAACAATTACGGCAAAAACAACAACAACAACAATAACAATAACAGCAACAACAACAACAACAACAACAACAATTACCACATCATGAATAATAATGAAATCAACAAGAAGAACATAACTAAAAAATCAAGCAACCTCAACAAAAATACTAACATTAACACCACCACCACCATCACCACCACCACCCAAAAAACCAAAAAATACCATCAACAATGGCAATACCAACAAACATATCAACAACAATAAAATTAACAACAGCAACAAGAAAAACAACAACCCCAACAACAGTAATAACAATAACAACGACAAAACAAGTTTTGTGTCAAAACATGGAAATCGTGCATTTTGTGGCGGGATAGGCAGGAGGTTTTCTTTTGATATAGATTTTGAATCATGCTTCTTTTCAGGTATTGTGACTCTTTGATGTATGCCCTCATCATTTTTCTTGGACTCTGCAATTGTTATCGAAACAGTTGAACACATCAATATCACCCAAGGAAAAAAGAGATGACGGGGGTTCACTCTCCATAGAATAGCTGGTTAGATTATGGCAAGGTACACAATCTCTGCTGCCTTCCTTGACTTCGAATTGGATATTTGAAGCATTGCAGTGTGATTTTTTGACGAGCAGCATAGAGTATATTGCCTCATTTTGACGAGAGAGAGAATGATTGGCACACCGTTGGAGTATTATGGGTGATAATGTACAGGAAAAGAAGTCTGATGAAACATGTTTTATAGGATTTCTCTCTTCGCTAAAGACAAGAAATTCGGAAATGTCTTTCGTTCGGTCGATATTATAGGAGTGCGAGATGTGCTGATAGTTTCAAGTGTTCCCATGGGTAATACCACAAACTCTTAGTTCCGAATGAGAGGCATGTTATGCATCGTTGAGATCGCAGGTATTTTCGAGCAAGATTGGGCTGCATGTTTTTGTTTGCTAGTACATCATTCCTCGTTGAGATCTAGATGCGCTCCCCCTTTGTTTAAAAAATACATTCAAACTAGTACGTATACCGTATTATTTCTATTGGGTCTGGTTGAACACGTAACATGCATTTCATCTATTTTACCACATGGGGGATGATGGATACAAACAACTATTGCAACTATTCTACAATCATGATGGCTAAATATTGCAATTTTATTAATGCCTTACATCTCACAGTAGGAGCAAAGTGGGCACCCAGGACCATCATTGGCACAGGTCTTGACGTTACGGCTGCGGACGGAGACACAGACAAGAGAACGCGAGCAGGGGTGAACTCGTCGAATGTCATCTTCGCAGGCGATGTCTTAATATGTCATTTTCTATTGTCCATGGAGTCTTACCAGGCAGAGTGAAAGAGTCAGAACGGGCCCAAAATCAGATTTGGCATCGAGCTGCCACGTCACAGTCCAGGCCGAGTGCAGATCTCTCCTTACGTGGGATATTTAATGCCTAATAAATTGCACGAAAGAAAGATTGCATGATGATTAATATTTATCACTATTTAAGTGCCATGTTCGCACATTTGTATTCATTCATTTCCAGCAGTGTAAAATCAGTACCTTAAAATTACAACCACTGTGTGGCTCTTGTTGCCAATAAAGTTCAGGGTACATCCATGCACAATTGGTGTGGTTAAAATATATACCTAATATCATCAGAGTGATATCATTGTGAATAAGACTTCATCCATCCTAAATTTGAATGTAGATTGGAGTTCCAATTTTCGAGGACAGCGCACGGGGCTTGCATGTCAATTGATGAAACAATAGGCTTACAATGGCACATAACAAATCACTTACGCACCTGCACCTGACTCATGTTGCGGGATGATGGGGTCGTGCAGCCCGACGGCACGGAAACTGACGGTAGGGCTGTGAGGGTCGAGGGGCCAAATGCGTTCCCATCCGAGAGGAAAGACGAGCCGCACCTCGTGACCAAACTAGACTGCGCCGAGACGGATGGGAGGGTCGTCGACAAGGTGGCGTTCTGGTCCAACGTGCCCGGGGAAGCGTCACACCTCGGCCCCATGCACCCCCATTGTGGAACCCACCGCGCTCAATGGCATCAAGCGGTTCCCGACGATCGAGCCCAATTGCAGAAGGGGGTGGAACGAGACTCGCACGGCTGGTGCCGCACCGCGTGCGACCGGACGCCGCCGGCGCTGACATCACACACCCCCAACCGCTCCAATGCTCATGTGCTCCTGCCCTGCCGCTACCAATTCATCTCTATTTGCGTTGCTAGGGACATCTCCTTCCAGCCAACTCATCGTTCCACATGATGCCCAACAACACCCCCACAGAGGCCGCCAATTCACCCATAATCCACTCATCAAACAAATAGAGGGATAATTGCTTGACTGTCGCTGTCCTTTGGAATGACAATGGCAGCGGCACTGGCGTTCCTCACCTGCCGTCAAGTAAGGCTGTGATTTATTCAGCCAAACAGCAAACAGCGTACCGTGGAAAGAGCTTATTTCGCGATACTTTTTTTTCTGGTCGGTAGGGTTAATTTTTCATCCAACCCAACCCAATAAATTGCGAGGTGACCAACAGAACCTTCTCACTTTAATTGTTGACATACAGAGGAATCATTACGGTACGTAAGTCGTTATCATTGGGTATATCAGGGACACCAGGGATAACCCTTAAAAAGACAAACGCACACAAATGTTCACGCGCTTGCACCCTATTCCTTGAAAATTTGCACAACTTACTGGAATATTGCGCAAGTTGTGTAATCTCTCAGTTCACGGATTGCCTTACCTATATCCTATACTAGAATACTTATATCTGGTGGTAGATAACTATAAATCATATTCATATTTGTCAATGCACGGAGGAATCAGTACAGCACGTGAGTCACCATCATTGATACCTGGGATAACCCTTGAAATNGGTAGATAACTATAAATCATATTCATATTTGTCAATGCACGGAGGAATCAGTACAGCACGTGAGTCACCATCATTGATACCTGGGATAACCCTTGAAATCTTGAAATCTCATTGTTTGCGGTTCACCTACTGGACAAAATGCTTGGCAACATACGCGTCTGTTTGCGACATTTTTTGCGTTTGCCTGCAATTGTGAACCGAGGGAAGCTCAGTTCGCGCAAAAAGATCGCCCCACAGAGAAAATTTTGGAAAAGAAGGTGTCTATTCTCGATAATTTTGTGTTTGATTTTTCAACAAAAAATGGTACACATCAACGTATGCAAAAAGGGATACAAAGTTCATTCTCCCTTTTAGCCTGCAAGCAAGTAAAAGAGCAACGTCGTGCTTCAAAAATATAACACCCCCCTCCCCGTCCCCCATCCGCTCCCCCTCCCCCTCAGGTCCCCTCCACCATTGCTTGCTTCAATTTGGAATATACCATCCTAAACAATACCAGCAACACCCAACCAAACTCTCTTGAAATACAAAGAAAAAATAAATCTTCCCAGATATGAAACAGCAACGAAGAACCTTTTTGTCTTGCGATTTGTCGTGTGGCGCGTTAGTACGGTTGATTCCGCCTGTCCCCCCTCCCGGTCCTCCCTGCCGCCGCCCCTGTGCCGCCGCCGTGCCACTTGATGCCAAACCCCTTCTGCCGCCATCGCCCCCTTCTTAGTAATTCCCCTCTTTGTGCTCCTGCCACCGTCCGCATTCCCCCGTCGCCCCGCCGCCGACGACCCCTCCCCGCGTGGCCGCCCCCCCTCCCCGCGTGGCCGCCCGCGCTCAACCTCCTCCCCTCGTCGTGGCGCTTGACAAAGACATCCCTCTTCCTCAGCATCTCAGTTGTTGGGGAAGGTACCGACGTACTGCTCCACGCCCACCGCGGACTCGTGATCTATCACAAAGAGGATCCCTTATGTGCTTCTGGCCCCCGATTGCCACACATACATATCTACCATACATACCAATAACGTACTTTCTTCGAAGTATTTTTGCCAGAGGTAGTGTGCGTTTTCCTTCAGTCATCGGCTTTTTTTGTGATTTCTGGAGACATTTATCAACAACTCAGCATTTTATCACCAGTTCACTGACGAAGTGTGCCTTTCACTCGAATGCATAACTGCTGGTAGATTTAACTGTTTGCACATGCAAAAATTGAAAGCTAAGCTGACCGGTAAGTAGGTCTGTTTGGACAAAAACATACTAGATCCAATTGGACTACAAGTGGAACCCCTTTCTCTGGTCTTAAGAGAACTACACCAATCTGTAGATAATTAGTCTTAAAAATTACTCCTGCGATGAATGGGGCTACCCTCACACCTAGTCTTTGTACAAGATTGCCCGGCTGCTGGTGCCTGGCATTATTGTTATTCGGTAGATTTCATCATGGCGCAGATTCTACATGTCACTCATGCACAAAACTATCCTTTGAACATTTACCACACAATCAAATCACAACATCTCTATCTTTCTCTATCAAGCTGTGACAACATCAAGTTGCGTGTAAACAACATCCTTGATGTAGTTTCTCAATTCCTGTTTACCACTGGCCTTGGCGGTCAAATACCCTGTTCCGCCACTATGTTTCGTGGCCAAGTTTTCAAAGTTAGAGTTGTTGGATACACCCTCAACGATAAAACCTGCCATATCAACAGTATCAGCAAACCCGAGGGAACTCCATACATCCCTGGCATAATGCAGACAAGTGTTTGTTTCAATATTGTATTCAGAAGCTTTTTCAATATGTGTTTCAGCCTTTTCTTGGACCTGTAAAATGTCACTCAGTTGATGTGATCCCAACCGATGCTGAGCAAAGCCAGCCATGTCCTCCACAAAAACTTCGGCCATGCTACCTTCAACATAGTCCAAGGCAACATTAGATGGGCACTCTTTGTCATTCTTTCCTTCCTTTCTTCTAGCAAGAAGTAGGAAGTGAGGACCTTGAAGAGTGTGCAGGCTCAAAGCATAGTCTTGTTTGAAACAGTTGAGAGAAATGTCATCTTTTTCTAGGAGACTCTCCTTACTCCAGCAGGCCACAAGATTGGATTTATCCCCTGTTTTGTAGCATTGTTGTCTTGCTACCAACCGCTTACCAGGGTCCCTTCCACAACGTTGTCCATGGGGATGCATGCTCATCCAGTGTGTGGCTGAATTGCGACACTGATTGCAACTTGTGCCTCCAATGCAATATGTCCCATCTCCCCACCTTGATTCAGGCGGCCCGCATTTGTAGCCTGCGGGCGTGTTATAGCCATAGTTGTATTGTTGGGTGCAGCAATTATTACATGACGAGCCCAAAGCACACGTGTGTCGATCTCTACCACATGAACCACAATCACTGAAATAAAAAACAAGAGAAACCCTTCATTTGTTAGCAACACCAACAAATAGTTTTAACTAGAGAACAGAGTGCAATGCTTGCATGCCCTGGTTATCGACTCGGGTACCAGGGAGGGCAGTTGATAAGCATGTAACGGAAGATGCGCCGACGAGCCAACCAAGGGACAGTCCGACTGAAATTCCATAGAATGCTCCACATACATGGCTACCACTCCCACTCCAGTCATTGTGGTAATTAACAACTCCAGCGGATACGTCAACAATCAAAAAGTCAACAGTACCACTCGTGGCTGTTGAGTAACCTGGAATTTTGTTCCAACTGGAAAAAATAGCCCTCGGACATGCCAATCTCTATTCCAATCTCTCCCGTGGAAGTACCTTGGCACAAAGAATAGTAACCTTCTGACCTACCATCCTTATAAATTCGCCCATTGCTTATGTATCGAGAGTTCTCTACACGCCCGAACCCAACCGAAATGCCAGCGCCTGAGATTTGATGCAACGTACGATGAAATGTAAGGACAAACAAACAAAGCACAGAATTCATGTTCCAAGAAGACGCATTTGAGTTACCTAATGCAATAGACCCAATAGTTACTGTTACTCCAACTTCCTTAGATCGGCCCCAGCCAAGAGCAACGGTACTTGTTAATCGACTATTTCTTGGCATTTCGAATTCATTCTCATCGCGGCAGCCAATCACGCACGCATGAGGACCTTCTGAGTATTTGCAGTAGGCTTCATTGGACTGGCCATCATTGCCACATACCATACCTTTTGGTCGTAGTGTGGAGAACCTGGGATACAATCGTCATTGAGCTTCACACATCCTTCCTTTGATGATACAGATGGCTTCTGCTTTGAATTCTTGAGATGCACACCATTTTCGTCTATTAGGCCATGCTTGATATGCTGTGCAGTAGTAAACGCGTTGAGCATAACGGTCCTTGTTGTAATGGCCCCAGGTGCATTTTTTTGTGAAGGTGCATCCAGATCAGGTTCTTCCAGAGGTGCTTCAATAGCGTCACAAGAAGAAGAAAGGAGGGCATATCTATTTGTATTGGTTGCATGACTTGCGTTCAGATCATCAAGCTTCCCCTGACAACTTGTGGTTGCCGTGTCAAGGCCCTCCTCCCGCTGCATGTACGCACAAGTAGAAAGGAAAGTTTTATCAAAGTCTGGCTCCGATACTACAGCTGGAAACCGGACAACACCTCTGTTGGTACCATCGTCCAAAGACTTCATTGCTTGATCAAGAACGAGCTCCTCAATAAATTTGAGGCACATAGGTTCTTCCTCATGTGGGATGACCTTGGTAACAATGTAGTTGACAAGCGCTTCAAGGATCTGCAATGCTCCGTGGAAATCAAGAATCGGCGCCCTACGTTCAAGGTAGTCAATAACATGTGCACACACGTCAAACGAATACCCTTGGTCGTTGATTCCAAACAATGGGCAGCTGACTGTCAGGTTTTCAAGTGAAGCCAGGTTGAGCTCCCCTTCGGGTTTTGTTTTGGAAGGAAGGTAGCACTGTGATGAGGTTGTGATGAATTGCATCAAGGTTCCATCCAGATAAATCAAAATCATACCTTCATCAGAAATGAGTTCGCCATCAAAATTTGAAATCAGGTCCGACCAGTCGCTGTACTTTTGAAAAAGAGGACTTTCAGGTGCAAGATGCTGGGCATCCACAAATTCATGAAATTTTGTTGCTAGATTATCTCCAACCTCCATCAGCTTTTGTGCAGCAGTGTCATCGTCAGCATACACCGATTGGAACTGTTCACAGGTGGCAGCAGCGTGTAGCAAGACAAGGCAAGCAAAGCAGGACATGTTAACAAACAAATGACCATATACAATATGCACCATGAGTAGAAGAATAAGTACCGACATTTCTTTGGGTGTCTTCGAGCTCCTCATCAGTGACCCAATTGTCCACAGTAGACAAATCTGCATTTATTTTGTTTGCAAAAAATGTTTTCCACTCAGAAGCAGTTAGTGCGGGCGTTCTGTGAACTTGGACCATCCTTTTTCCCCCTTGCCCTCTCAATGCTGAGCGGCCCGTACTGTCTTTGTTTTCTTTTGTGTGCATATCTAAATGAATTGAAGCGCGAGCGGACTGGCCAGATGGGCACAGATTGCAATGATTGGTGGTGTTACCAAACATGTTATAAGTATGACAATCAAACAGGCTTTCAATTAGTTCTTGACACTTTCCGCGGCAATGTGTCTGGATGCAGTGGTCTCGCTCTGAGCAGTACGGAGATCCATTCATTTCAAAACAGGTTCTTGCTGAACCTAAACTATCAATGGAAGACTGGCATGCGGAACCACACATTCGTAAGCGAAACCCTACAGTTTGTCAGCCTGAGAAATCGAGTGGTTTACCACTTACCAGATCGCATCGAACGCATTCTGCGTTAGTATAGCTGTCACCTGAAAGACATGATGACAGGTCGAGCTCCTGATTGTGGCACATGCTGTTGCTGTGATTATTTCTGTTTGAAAGGGGGTTTCCTCCTGGTAAAAGAGTGTGGTCACAGATGTCACAGCTAGTTTCAGTTCTTCTAAACATCTCATTGTACTGGCAGTTGAAGTAGTATTTCACTTTGCCCAAACATGATGATGATGCACAATTTTGATCAAGGCGTACATCCCTGGTGCCACAGTACTGTGCTGAACCAGAGACATCACAGCAACTTGGAGGGATCACAGCATCCTCAAAACCAGACTGAGCAAGTAACAGCAAGTTTAGCAAAGCCATCATAGAACACATCAGTAGGAAGTGCTTAAAAGGGGAATGTTCACAGTACTCTCACATCAATACATCCATAGTATTCCACAATAGACTCTGTATTACTTCCTCCGTTCACCAAGCAATCTGATGCAGCATCCATGTTATCCTGACAAACAAGGTAGCTATACGATGTGTCTGCTGGAGCTTCATCACCATGAGACTATAGAGCAGAAAACAGTAGATTAGAAAGAAATGTGACCAGAAAATGTGACATTTGTGCAGATATTACATGGATACACTTACTTCCTCCTCAGAACGCCCTGCCACCTTTTGGAAGTCAAAGGTAGAACCAGCTTGAACTTTATCTTCCTTAAAGTTGTCAAGCGAGGAGGCCAGTGCCCCTGAACCTCCAATAAGAGAGCTGATGCTATAATCACCAATGGAATTACCCGCTAGGGCATTAAAAAAAGCGCCAGCAGCAACCACGATAGTTGTGTGGACGAAGTGCATGGTAGGGATGAGTTGATATTGCTCTGCCGCTACGCTACAAAAAGGAAATATTTTCGATTGTGAGAACCGTTGGGGTTATCATTCGTAGCTCGTAGCCGTAAATCTGTCATCTACTAACACACTTGTCAACGCTTGGACTCGTGGTGAACACACTTGGACTCGAGATTGTTGCTGTGCAGTGTGTAGGTAGCTCGTACATAATCGAGTGGTATGTATGGTAGATAGGTACCAACATAGACAATAGATTGGGACACCTTTTTTTCAATGCGAAATTGCAATAAACCTGGACAGTTTGGGAGGAATTGAATATCTCCCCAGGTAGTCACGTTTGTCCCATTCTGACCCAACCACCAGAAAGCTGACAAGATTGTGCATCTTTTGATATGTGATAGGGGGGGGTAGTGACTAGTCTTGACCGCCTGCTTGCCTGCCAAAGTTGAACGTTCTAGGCAAGACGAAGGAAAAGTTTGTGTTGAATATCCGCGCGCGAATGAAGTAGCGCGCATCTATCGTACTATACAGTAAAAGTACACTAGTTTTTTCGCCCCACCACGCCCCAAGGCCTGAACCATGGCGGCGCCGAAAAGGCGCCGGGGCGGGATCGACACAGCGCCCGCGATTGCAAATATTGAGACATGACAATCGTGGACGCCGTTGTTCAATGCATCGTCCGGCGATACACGGGAGCGATTCTATTGGATCGAATCAGGGAGCCAACGCGGCCATCGTCATGACGGGACGGTTGGCGACGGAAATTCAACACAAATTTTTGGGTGGTATACTATAATAACACCAGCACGATGCAGAATGCTTCTTGAGGGCAATAATGGGGTGATTCTCATCTCCATATTTTTATGTAGTACATCAAAAATTCGTCTTTTTGGTCTGAGAAGAGTGTGTATTTTCCCCATACATG
>JAZGVR010000238.1:0-10021 GCA_037356255.1 Thalassiosira tumida | reverse complement strand
AGGGAATTTATCAAAAAAGGGGATGGTTATAGGGCCATGGTATACCAAGCACTCTTCGACAATAAGAGGCAGTCACACTTTGAGGACCTGCAAGACGATGAAGTGGATTACCACCTTCACATAACAGCCCTTCATAATGGGATGCCGGTGTCCAAATCGAAGGATGTGTGCATCATGACGCAGCGTATGGATTTGTGGAGCGAACAGGAAAGTAAGACAGAACTTTTAGCCCAGAGAACGGCCTTCATTGAGTCCATTGAACGGCGATATCCGGGTAACACCTCCCTTGTGAAGACCATGCAGGAAGAGGTCAACACCACATTGGCAAACTTCCACCTTGAGCAACGCAAGAAGAGAAGACCAAACCAGGCCCCGGATTACAATAGTATCAGGAAAAATTACACGGAAGGTCCAAACTCTATCCTGGCGAAGCTTCCGATTCCAGAAGTGGACATCCTTCATGGATGTGCACATGTGTTACCGACCATTCGCTAACCCCCCGTCGTATGCATACGGATTTCAATCTGTTTACAAACGGCGCTATCCCCATATGCCTACAAATAGGGTTATTCGCCGAAAATCGCTAGACACCACTTGAGTTTGTATACGGCGATCGCCTTTTGCATACAGCGTGTCGCCGTATGCAAACAGCGGTTAGCCATTTAGAAAAATCAGACTCGCGAGTTGATTTGTACCTGTATTTCTAACTAACTTTCTCGCTATTTACTGTCTCATCCGGTAGTCACATCAAGCAGATGTCATCACCTTTCCGCGGAACATTTTATTTTTTTACATTTATGACATCATGAATACCGATACAACATTAAAAATGTTATGTAATCAACCATTACTCTCAAGACACATTCTGTCCTATGTTTATTTGCCACTATATCTCTTTGTGTCATAACCACCTCTCCAATTCCCATAAGTAAACGGGGACCATCCATTTGTAAACAGCAGCTGCCCATTTGCAAACAAATTCTCACGAAATAACCATTCCCCCCCACCCACACACCCACACACACACCCACACACACCACACACACTAGCAACACCGCTTCGTTCACAACCTTTTGCCTTTGTCGCAAAACAATTCTTGTCGCGCCTCTACCTCCATCTTTAAACAATCATGGTTAACTTTGCACACAATGCCGTAAATGTCGTCATCATGACAAAGGCACTAAAGGAGCGCCAATGCGCAGCGTTTCATAGGGTCCTTAATGAGATCGAAACTAAGAAGAAGCCGAACAAGCGCCTCTTCACCTTCAAAGAGTACATGGAACGCATCTCCTGGGTAAAGCACCTTGACGCTGGCGAAACCCCCACATCACTTTTCAATGATGGTTGTGTTAACATTCATGAATGGAACAAGAAGTACACTGTTCAAACAGTTTATCCTACTGGCCAAGCACCATTTGACGTTCTTCTCCACAAAGAACATGTCTCAGCCAATCAACCTCTCGATGCCCACCGTCGATATGCGTACTATGAGATTTTGTTTGACATTCTTTTCGACGAGCATAACAAGGCGCACAGGAGGGGGGACGGTCTATATCAAATCATCAAAGAGAAATGGTGCAACATTCCTCGTACTCTATGTAAGACATTCTCTCAGCTATGCCCCATCTGCTGTGCATCTGCCGCACCCAAGAAGAAGGCAACACCGGGTCTCACTCCCATCCTCACTCATGGATTCGGCAAACGTGGCCAGATCGATTTGATTGACATGAACTCTTGCAAAGATGGTTCTTTTAACTATATCCTGTGCTACGTTGATCATGGAGGCAAGCTAGGCTTTGCCACTGCCATTGCTGGTCGTAGACAATGCACAGTTACACTGGAACTAATTCACCTATTTGCCTTGATTGGACCTCCATCCATCCTCCAGTCTGACAACAGTGGCGAGTTTTCCAACGTCGCATCTAAGCAACATGGATCAAAGGTTGACCTTACCGAGAATGTCAGTGCATACAAAAAATAAATTTTCATAATCTCAACTGTGTTTAATGTTTCTCACATGAAATCATCCTCCTCTGATATAGGATTTGAGAGAGAACATAACAGAAGTCTCCCATTTTTGACCGAATTGTCACATGGTCACAGGAAAACCTCGCAAGTCAGAAACCAATGGTGGTGTCGAGAGATTCAACCGCACTGTCCAGGGTTCCATTGGTGCTTGGATGCAGTCCACCGGTTCATCTCAATGGTCAAGTGGTCTCAAGATCTGTCAGTGGGAGTACAACACCTCGAAGCACCACGCCACAAAGACAATTCCATACCAATATGTTTTTGGCCAAATGCCTCGTTGTGGCATATCAAACCTACCCATCTCCCTCAATCTACTGGCAGAACTACACACAGAATCTGACCTACAATCTACTTTCAAGGCTGCTACTGTTGAAGAGTATCATAAAGATTTGGCCTCACGCAAAGATGCTCAAACAGTCAGCAAGGCCCATAATCATGATCTTCCTGTCAGCCAGCAAGAATCCACAGATTCCCAACAACTGTCTAACGACAATGATGAAGAACATCAAGACCCAGTAGAAGATCAAGATTCAGAGCAACTTGATCAAGACAACAAGGAAATTGTCATTCCTGTTGCTTTGTCTGCTGCTCTTACTTGGAGAAAATCGAACTTAACGTGTGACCCTCTGTTCAATGATAATGCCAGCACCCAAACCCCTACCGCTCCGGCTGTGGCCAATCTCACTTTTCATGCTCAATCAGTGGTTGCATGGTCCAACGGGGATAACAACATTCAAGACTCGTCTCAACAAGAAAAGTTTCCGACCGACATTACTGTCTCCTCGACTCGAAAGTTGGTTGATGAACCATGCGATGAGGAAACAACTTCTCAATCGGCATCAAAAGAAACAGCTCCGCTGAAGAACTCGGATACTGGAAAAGACCCAGCCCTAACTCCCAATGACTCCAACAACCATGTTGAATCCCCCAAGAAGGAAGCACAGATCCCTCTTCAAGAACCCCCGGTTCCTTCATTGATCCCCCCTGCACCCCTTGTGTCATCATTGATCCCCCCTGTACCCATTGTGTCATCTCCACGTGCTGAAACAAAACCGCCAGCCCAAACTACATCCTCACAAGTTAATTTTAAAGAATCAGCAGTGTCGGAGAAGGAACCCGAACCATTTGTTGACTCCATGAATGAATTTTCTCTTGCACAAAGAGAAAACCTCCACCTGTTGAGAACTAAGAGTTTGAAGAAATCCCATGATGATCTAGATTTGGGATTCCATGGTGTTATCAATGATCATCCAGAATTGTTGGTAGAACAAAAGCAATGGGCCAAGGAACAATTGTCGAAGAATGTGTGCAGTGCCTACATGAAATTGTTTGACTCCATTACATATGATACCAATCTTACAATGAACGTGTTCAAGTCTGCCGTGCCAGGCAAGACCTTCATCCCAATTGCGGTCTGGCAGCTAGCCAATGAAGAATACAAACAGGAAGAACATCCATCACTTCGCATTATTGTTCGTTATTTGAAAAACAAGAAATGGGCTAAATACATGGAGGATGGCGTCGGGCACTTAGGTTTTGAAACATTATCTTCAATCCGCCAACATATCAAGGCAAAACGATGGCGCACCAGTACAATAGAAGACTACGATGATGCTACAATTGCACATCACTGGAGACATGTTTGCCTAACTTTTAAGCACTGGGCCGACTCTGTTGAGCAAATGGACTGCGTAGCACGGCAACAAGCAATTCTGGATGATATCAGGGATAAACAAGAACAAAAAAGGATAATTCTGTCAGCACTAGTGCCCAGGTATCACCATGGATTGTTCTGGCAGACAGAGCAGAGGACATGACACCAGTCGGTCAGAAAGAGTTAAATAAGGCAACTCGTGGCAGTCTTTTCTCTTTGATCACTCAAAACATAGGTCAGCTCCCGCCACATGTCATTCTGGAGAAAGACAATGCTAGGTCTTGGGTATTTTATGACGAAGACAAGCATCTTCTCCCATATCAAACATCAAAAGATGTTCTATTTTCTCACCTAGCTGATGATGATCTCCTTACACCTGACATTGGACACATCAGGGAAGCAAGAAATGACTTCGACAAACGGAAGGAGTTTCAAATTCGCTCAGAGCAAACTTTGTTGGATGTATCTTCAAGACAAAAGGATGTCCGCAACGAGGCATATGAAAATTTGTCTAAACAAGTGGACAAAATCAGAACTAGAGCGGTTAAAGCGAATGACAAAGTCTAACTAGGCGATGTTGTCACTATTATAGTGAAGTGGGAATCCAAAAAGACCAAGGTAGATGGTAATCGTTTTCTGGCCGTGGTGTACGCCATTCTAAAGGATGGCAGTGCAAGGCTTGCTGTTCGCAATCATAAATTGGACCAAGCTTACATGTTGAATGAAATGTCAGTCTTACCAGGTCATTCCAACAACAGGGTGCTACATGGATTGGATCAGACATTCAAAAATGCTGCAGGCCTTCCCAGTGTGAGCGCGAAGAAGGCCTAAGATCTTGCTTCAATTGAGCATGCAAAGTCGCTTGTCGCTAACCCAACTCCGAAGAGGAAGAAACGCAAGCTGAAGTCTAACGATGACAAGACAACAATGTGCAAATGTAAAGGAACATGCAAGAACAATACCTGTCCATGCAGAAAGCAGGGACATAAATGCAGTAAGAAGTGCAAATGTGGTTCAAAGCATCAGTGCACCAACAATTGAAGAATTTTTGGATGAATGAATTCACTAAACTCTTAATAGACCTTTGATTAGTTGTACTATTTTCATATATTTGTATATGGAACATCATTCATTTGATCTGGTTCAGTAAACAGAGACCACCATACCATCTCCGTTTGCATCTGGCAAGCATCTATTTGCATATCGCGACTTCAATTTTTAGTCGCCATTTGCAAACGGAGACCTCAATTTACTCTCCGTTTGCATACGGCGACTGATTATAATTATTTTCAGTAGTCGCCGTATGCAAATGGCGACCATCATGTAGTTGCCGTTTGCAAAAAGCGGCTTATGCTAGTTGTCTTTTTGTATACGGTGATTTGAGAAAAATTGTTTCTTAATCACCGTATGCAAACGGCAACCATTATGCACTCGCCGTTTGCAAAAAGCGGCTGTTAAATAATTCGCCCTATACAAAAGGTGAACATCATCGAGTCCCCGTTAACATAAAATATCTCATCGATAATCTTCTTTTTGTATACGGCGACTTCATTCAGTTTGTTCAGTAGTTGCTGTTTACAAACGGCGATCATTATGTAGTCCCTTTTTACAAATAGCGGTAAGTACATAATCGGCTTTTTGCGTACGGGGACTGGATATAATTTGTTCCTTAGACGCCGTTTACAAACGGCAACCATTATGCAGTCTCTGTTTACAAAAGGCGGCATTTAGATAAGTAGCAGTTTGCATACAGTGAATAGATTGAAATTGTTCCATAATCGCTGTTTGTAAACGGCGACCAGGATGCAGTCTCCGTTTACAAAAAGCGGCATGTAGATAAGTAGATGGTTGTATACGGTGACTCTCCTTATCACTCCCCGTTTACAAAAAGAACATAAAATTCCTCAACCCGCTTGATTGGATCTGCCTTCTCGATACTTGGGAACATACCAGTTCTGTTAGGTAATCTGTCTGCTGCGATAGTGTGGTGGTATAAGTAGGAAGAGTACTTAAGTAAAAATATTGACTTCAACTTCAATGACGCAACAGCTGCATATCAACAAAAAATTAAACCAGTGTTGCCTGTGAAAAAAAAGCGCTCATCTATCATGTTCGGTATTCGAACATGTCCATTACATCAAGTAGTAAAAATTTAAGCCGCGGGAATCGAACGCAATAAGTTTTATTTCAACCCACAGAGTTTGCCGCTGTATCGACTAAGTTTTTAGATGCAGAATTTCGTGTTTAATCTTAAGTAATGAATTGCATGGTCACCATACAATACATTAATAGACTTGAATTTTCATTCTGTAACGTTGAACTGCATGGTGAATTTGACTGCTAAGGCGACCTTTGATTCAATGGTAACCTAGTATTGTAGGATGATCTTGGATTGTAGGTTGATGTTGAATCATAGGATAGCAAAGGATAGCACAGGATAGCATAGGATAGTATAGGATAGCATAAGGTAGCACAGGATAGCATAGGATAGCATAGGGTAGCACAGGACAACACAGGACACCATAGGAAAGCAAAGGATAACACAGGATGGCATAGGATAGCACATGGTAGCACAGAATAGTACAGAATAGCACAGGATAGCGTAGGGTATCACAGGACGACACAGGATACTATAGGATAGCAAAGGATAGCATAGGGTAGCACAGGGTAGCACAGGATAGCATAGGATAGCATAGGGTAGCATAGGACAATACAGGACACCATAGGAAAGCAAAGGATAGATCAGGATAGCTAAGGATAGCATATGATAGCACAGTATAGCATAGGATAGTATAGGGTATCACAGGATAGCAGAGGATAGCATAGGATAGCATAGGGTAGCACAGGACAACACAGGACACCATAGGATAGCAAAGGATAGCAGAGGATAGCATAGGATAGCACAGGATAGCATAGGATAGCACAGGACAATACAGGACAACACATGACACCATAGGGTAGCACAGGAAATCATAGGATAGCACAGGATAGCATAGGATAGCACAGGACAACACAGGACACCATAGGACACCATAGGATAGCAAATGAAAGCATAGGATAGGGGTAGCACAGGATGGCATAGGATAGCATAGGATAGCAGAGGGTAGCACAGGACAACACAGGGCACCATAGGATAGCAACGGATAGCACAGGATAGCACAGGATAACATAGGATAGCATAGGATAGCATATGGTAGCACAGGATAGCATAGGATAGCATAGGACAACACAGGACAACACAGGACACCATAGGGTAGTACAGGAAAGCATAGGATAGCATAGAATAGCATAGGATAGCATAGGGTAGCGTAGGACAATACAGGACACCATAGGATAGCAAAGGATAGCACAGTAAAGCTAAGGATAGCATAGGATAGCACAGGATAGCATAGGATAACATAGGATCGCATAGGATATCATAGGGTAGCACAGGACAACGCATTACACCATAGGATAGCAAATGATAGCGCAGGATAGAATAGGATAGTATAGGCTAGCACAGGATAGCAAAGGATAGCATAGGATAGCATAGGGTAGCACAGTATAGCATAGGATAGCAGAGGGTAGCACAGGATAGCATAGGATAGCACAGGACAACAAAGTACAACACAGGACACCATAGGATAGCAACGGATAGCACAGGATAGTATAGGATAGCATAGGGTGGGACAGGATAGCATAGGATAGCAAGAGGGTAGCAAAGGATAGCGCAGGATAGAATAGGATAGCAAAGGATAGCACAGGATAGGATAACATAGGATAGGATAGCATAGGATAGCATAGGTTAGCACAGGATAGCATCGGATGGCACAGGACAACACAGGACAACACAGGACACCATAGGGTAGCACAGGAAAGCATAGGATAGCATAGGATAGCACAGGATAGCATAGGATAGCATAGGATAACACAGGACAACACAGGACAACATAGGATAGCAAAGGATAGCACAGGATAGCATAGGATAGCATAGGGTAACAAAGGATAGCATAGGATAGCATAGAATAGCAGAGGGTAGCACAGGACAACAAAGGTCACCATATGATAGCAAAGGATAACACAGGATAGCACAGGATAGCATAAGGTAGCACAGTATAGCATAGGGTAGCACAGGACAAGACAGGATAACACAGGACACCATAGGGTAGCACAGGAAGGCATAGGACACAATAGGATAGCAAAGGATAGCACATGATAGCATAGGATAGCATAGGGTAGCACAGGATAGGATACAATAGCACAGGACAACACAGGACAACACAGGACACCATAAGATAGCTAAGGATACCACAGGATAGCATAGGATAGCATAGGGTAGCACAGGATAGCATAGGATAGCATAGAATAGCACAGGACAACACAGGACACCATAGGATAGCAAAGGATAACACAGGATGACATAGGATAGTATAGGATAGCATAGGAGAACATAGTGTAGTACAGGATAGCATAGGATAGCATAGGGTAGCACAGGACAACACAGGACACCATAGGATAGCAAAGGATAACACAGGATAGCATAGGATAGCATAGGGTAGCACGGAATAGCACAGGATAGCATAAGATAGCATAGGGTAGCACAGTACAACACAGGACACCATAGTATAGCAAAGAATAGCACAGGATAGCATAGGATAGCATAGGGTAGCACAGAATAGCATATGATAGCATAGGGTAGATAAGGACAACAAAGGACACCATAGGATAGCAAAGGATAGCACTTGATAGCATAGGATAGCATATGGTACCACAGGATAGCACAGTATAGCATAGGATAGCTTAGGGTAGCACAGGACAACACAGGACACCATAGGATAGCAAAGGATAGCACAGGATAGCACAGGATAGCATAGGATAGCATAGGGTAGCACAGGATAGCACATGATAGCATAGGATAGCATAGGGTAGCACAAGACAACACATGACACCATGGGATAGCAAAGGATAGCACAGGATAGCATAGGGTAGTTCAGGATAGCACAGGATAGCATAGGATAGCATAGGGTAGATATCGAGTTGAAGACTAGTATTGGAGTGGGATGTACTTCATTGAAAGGCTTATATTTAATTGTATTGTGACCTTGGAGAGCATTATATCCTAAATGAATTGGGATACCTAAAAATTTGAGAACTGACCTTGACAGATTATGGAATACAGGCCTTTTTTGGGTTTGCTGTAGATAATATGCATTTTCAAGTGAGAAAATGAGCCTGTGTTACCGTGCGATTGCGTACAGTATCGTATGGTACGCGCTTGGTTTATGGTATCCGACTCGGTATTTCGCTAAGGCTGCTCCTACATCAACTATTGTAGGAACGACCCTAGAGAGATAATGGATCAGATACAATATATTGGTGTATAACAAGCTCTGCTTGGAAATCGGGTAAGAATATAAGATTATGCGTCGGTATGTCAACGCCGATAAATTTGATTACCGGAACTACGTGCGAAAATGGGTATTTGGGATGTATAAGTAATAAACCCTAATGAAATTTTCACTCCGGTACTCTGGACACGTTTCAGTACCAGTGGGCATACGGAGACTCGCCGTATGTAAATGGCGGCTGTTTGTAAACGGAGTGTAACACATGTTCCGGCCAACCAATCCGTGAACCATCTCCTATCATTCAACAAGAATGTGCACTTTCACCGAGTGGGGTTTGACGAGGATTGGCTGGACGGCCAGGGTAATTATCAATGTCAGTACATTCAGGAGGTGCACGGGAGGGTGAAGGCAATGATGGAGGCTGATCCACAAAATGTGACCAGGGAAACCCGGGTGGTCTTTGTCCGACCATGGTCTGATGGATTTGAGGCCAAAAAAATCTAGGTCCACCATAAATACAACAACCTTCAAGTGTTTACCCTGACTCTCAGAGAAATAAGGGGCAAAGGCACCAAGAGGCACACCATGCCGTTTGGACTTTGCTTTAAGAAGAACAGTCACGTCGAGATTTTCATGCAGCTACTCGAGGAGGTCCATGCGCTTGAGACCCCAACAAAGAGATTCTTCGGCGAGGAGAATAGATTCTACACCACAATTGTCCTTATTGACGTGGTCAGTGCAGATTACCCAGAGCGGTGTGCCAATGCCAGCATAGCGCAACTAGGATGTTTCACGCATCGGTGGGGTTTCACCTGCAATTACAATGACAATTATACGTCATTGTGTGCAGAGTGCAAATTTGCAAGGATAGAGCGACTCCATGGGGGCAACAACAATAACAGTGGGGATGCCGACAAAAAATGTTGCTCGGACTGCTCGGACTGCTCGGACTGCTCGGACTGGTGGAGTGAGGGCCACTTTGGCGTTCACGTCAAGGCAGATAGGTACCCCA
>JAZGVR010000237.1:0-10074 GCA_037356255.1 Thalassiosira tumida | reverse complement strand
TTAGAAAGCTAAGAAGCAGGGCAAGAAGGTTCAAGTTACAGAATTAGTCTAGTGTCTGTCAGGCCAAAAATCTTATTTAATTTCCCCAAATTTAAGGGTATAGTGAGAAAAACGGGGTGGAAGGCTAATAGTGCTATGCTAGTACCATCCCCCACCTATTGCCATATCATCTCACACTTCAACAGCCATCGGGGACGGGGAGGAGAGCAACCGCGCCGCAGCGTCAAGACTAAAGAGCACGTGCCTTCCCATTGCGGCGTACAATGATAGTCGCACCCTGTAGGCAACACACATAATGTGCAGATTCGCCGCGGTGGTGGCAGTCCGCAGGCGGCGGAACTCTGCCGCCGGACGTCAACCCTCCCGCAGCCGTGCGCAGCAGCCGCGGCGTCCGACCGCAGCGGCTCCCGCTGCCGTCGTACCTGGGTGTGGCATCCTCCCCCGCCCCCCGGGGGCTAGAAGCCATTGCAAGTATCACTCGTCTCTCTCCAATCAACGTTTGTCGCCATGCCGCCTGTTGGGATTGTTCCCACCCGCCCCGGCCAGGCGGGAGATAGGCTCCACCCCCAAGGCGACGTTCCGTGCCCAACGTGGCATAATCCCCTCCCCCACAACAATCCCGCCTAACACGGCGGCGTCCTCTCGGAGGACTTTTCCCCCTGGGAATGATCTCCCTGTAGTCCCACTGCCGCCCTGCAGCGCTGATGGGAAAGAGGGAGAGGTCCTTGCATCTCATCAGCTTCACGATCTGGCCAAGTATATTATGAGGCTGAACATGCTCAAGGTGAAGGATCTGGTCTTCTCTTCATTCCCTTCAATGTGGAGCCACAACCCCCCCCCCAGTAGAGAGCTATTGAAAAAAAAGCAACCACGCGCTCATCTAGAGCTTACCCTGCACCGCCAACGAACCCCCATTTAAATGAAGCCCGTTCGACGAGCGTTTGAAAGCTGGAGAGACGAGGAGAACGGAAAATAAAAATAATGGTTGAATCGACCAACGATGCCACCGTTGTGTAGCTCTCTACCAGCTCCACGCAGTCTGGCCGTCCGCGCCCTCCGAAACCCCTCGGACAAGGCCGGGACGACAGAAATTTGCCGGCGAGCTCCACTCCGCGGTAGGCGATACCGGAAAATTGGCGCCGAATCGACCGCCGAGACAACCGGTGCCCAGCCCTGGTCCAGCTGTACGCATTCGGGCCATCCCCACCTTCCGAGACCCCTCCGACGAGCCTCGGCCGGAGCAATGAAAATTGCTGGTGTCCAAGAAGAAAAGCCAAAGTCGGCCGCGGGCCCGTCGCGTCCGACGACGCGTTTCCGTCGCATTGCGGGATCGGGCGAAACCCCTTTGATGAGCAGCCACGATTGAAGTTTTTGACCGTGAACAACTCGTCTAGGGGGTGCCGTACAGCGTGACCTCCGTCTCGGAATGGAACAAAAAGTAGCACGAAGAAACCAACCGGCTCGTCCCATTCTCTCCATTCCCATCGACGTGGAGCCAGGAAACCCCCCCGGTAAGGAGCTACGCACAAAAATCCGACCACGCGCTCATCTAGAGCTTACCCTACACTGCCAACAAACCCCCAATTAAATGAAGCTGTTCGACGAGCGTTTGAAAGCTGGAGAGACGAGGAAAACGGAAAATAAAAATAATGGTTGAATCGATCAACGATGCCACCGTTGTGTAGCCCTCTACCAGCTCTACGCAGTCTGGCCGTCTGCGCCCTCCGAAACCCCTCGGACAAGGCCGGGACGACAGAAAATTTCCACCGAGCTCCACTCCGCGGTAGGCGATACCGGCAAATTGGCGCCGAATCAACCGCCGAGACAACCGGTACGCAGCCCTGGTCCAGCTGTACGCATTCGGGCCATCCCCGCCTTCCAATACCCCTCCGACGAGCCCCGGCCGGAGCAACGAAAAGTGCTGGTGTCCGCAGAAAAAAAGCCAAAGTCGGCCGCGGGCCCGTCGCGTCCGACGGCGCGTTTCTGTCGCATTGCGGGATTAGGACTGTGCGACGCGCGTCCCCAATTGTCGGCCTCCGCCGGGCCCTGCACAATTACCCTCGTCCCTTAGTCCCGTAGTCCCTTAGTCCCTTAGTCCCTTAGTCCCGTCGTCCCGTCGTCCCGTATTCCCGTCGTCCCGTCGTCCCATCGTCCCGTAGTCCCGTCGTTCCGTCGTCCTGTAGTCCCGTCGTCCCGTAGTCCCGTCGTCCCGTAGTCCCTTAGTCTCGTCGTCCCGTCGTCCCGTCGTCCCATCGTCCCGTGCACGAGTATCCAGGAAGAAATACTCGTGCACGATTACGAAGAAGTACTCGAAGTACTCGTGCACGATCACGTCTCTACCCGTCGCTGGGCGGCTATGTGGGCGCCATCGAGCGGGGTTTGCAAATTAACCTCGGACTCGGAATGCCCCCGCCCGCCCCCATTGAACGGCGGGCGGGCGAGTTTGTCGAGAAGGAGAGAAGTAATTCGCCAGACCCCGCCCCGAGGGTAATCTAGTAAGAGGGATCTACCCTTAAATTAAAATTTACATTTCCCTTGATTTTCCCAAATACTTCATGGTCCTTGTTGAACAAGAGGATTTATAAACAGCTACTAGCTTTACCTAGGTTAGCTATTTTACGGCATGACAGTGTGACAATTCGCCAGATTCGCCAGGGATTTATAAAGAGCTCCTAGCTTTACCTAGGTTAGCTATTTTACGGCATGACGGTGTCACGATTCGCTAGCGATACCATGATCCTCCGTGAAGAATGATCTCAATTGAGACATCAGAAGGTCATTACAACCCACCGATTGATCGCGGTTCGTTTCGAACTTTCTCGAGACATCAGAAGGTCATTACATCCACTGTGGGCTTGTAATCGATCGTGTGGTTTGTTTCGAACGATTTTGAACATTGATCGCGCGAGGTTATGGCTTGAAGTAGGAAGAAGTGGACCTTCCTTTCTCACCAACGCGTTATTTGCCATGACAAGATTGTATATCTTTTGCCGCGCTCCACTGGTAAATACAAAAAAAGAAATGCAACAATCAACCTCATGAAATTATAAACACCCATTGCCTTTAGTTGTAATGTAATCAATCTTATTACTATAGTCTTTAGTAGCTTGTGTTAATGTTTCTACTTAAGTTTTCTATCAATTCCTTATTGGTATTTGCCATCGAATCGAACGATCGAATGCCCCCGCCATCGAATCAAATGACGCGATCATGAAACATCGGCAATCGAATTGAACTCCCACACCATTGAAATGAAAGGCGCGGCCATGGAATACCGCAGTCATCGAATTGAAGGTAGCCGCCCTTGCATTGACATCATCTGTAACCAACCACCTTGGCCACCACAACCATCTCAATCACCAGATATCAAATCCGTTGCCTGAAAAAGGAGACTGAACGAAAGATGCACTCACATAGTTTTTTGCGTTGAGATGATAATCGTATCCATTCCTTTCCCTGTAGTTGATTGTTACATTATTCCTTTTTGAACTGAGGCGGTTCAGCAAGTTTGCTGCATGGCAGAAAATCTCCTCTCCCATGGCAATTTTTGATCCAACAAATGTTCCAGCATTTCCTCGCAGGGGTGGGACGCCGCGTCCGATACCTCTTCGGGGACGAGGTCTAAGGTTGATCGACCCTCGTCGTCAGCCCCATCGTCGTCGGCCATGTTGTCGGCGGACGACCACCACGTCGTGGCCTCGAATGCCCCGTCGTAATCGGGTTCGGGTGCCCCCTCGTCAACGCGCGGACGCTTCTCGGCGTATGGTGGATTATTCAATCAAAATAGATGCGGTACCTCTCTTTGGGAGGGGGACGTCGGCGATCAGGTGCGGAGCAGATGCGCCGCCGGCTTCCTGACGCCCACCCAAAAGGAGAAGTGTGGCTCCAAAGGCCGTCTGATGAAACTTTGAGTGAGGTACAGTCGGGTGCAATTGTTCCAGTTTTCGAGCAAAACGTTGGAATGTAATGCTGGCTGACATGCCTTTCGAAGTATCCTATCACCGGCATAATGGTTTAGGACGCTAAATCTTTCATGGGATCATGATGCAGTACCTTGGGCGGAGTAACAGTAATTGTTCATCCATCAGGATGGACGGAGGAGGAAGAGGGGTCGTTCCAGACCCTCGATATCGCGCGGAGCACGAACACGCTCCCACTGGACGGCGAACGGCGACGAGGCCTCGTCCGATGCCGACGGACGGGGCCGCGCGGGCAATTTTCCAAACTCGCGCCGCTCGAAATCGCGTTGGCACGATCGCTCGTTCGTCGCCGTGGACGCTCCCTTCCTCGGAGCGGGGTCGCTTCGTTGGTCCGGCTGACCAACGACGACGCCCGCCGCCACTGCCCATCTCCTTCTCGGCCATCGAGGCGCCTCCGCGCGCCCTTCCCTCCGCGATACCCATCAACGACAACGACGACCTCGCTCGTCTCTCACTGGTACGAAACCAGCGAAGCGTACGCAGGACGGATTCGGCACCGCGTCAGCAAAATCATCAATTCTTTGACGAATAGCTCCATCAACTCTTTGACGTTGTTCACCAAGCTTCGTGGCATTGGCATTGGGTGGCAGCCATCGTTCTTCCTCTTTCTCTCCAGGTCGCCGGTACCGATTCCCCCGCTATGATTCTGTCCGATTCTCGGCTCTCGGCTCTCGGCTCTCGGCCATCGCTCGGCCAACGCGCGTGCACTACATTAATTGCTGGTGGGTGTAAGTGTGACGTGGCTGGGGGTAGGGTCGGCAATGAGCGCCGCGTCGGCGTAATGATGGTGATATCATGATGTGGCAGCCGTGGAACATCCACCACATTAGCGAACGACTTCGAGTAGATACGATATCATGACGAGTTCTTATGGTATTGTATGGACGGTTGCCCTCACTTCCTCCGCGCAATAACGCAGAATAGGTGTGAAGGCAGGCAGGCAGCTGCGATAAATGCAAGATGAAGAATCTTGTTCCTTCGTCGTGAACGAATCACTTCAATCTACTTCACTTCAATATCTCCACAGTTGCAAAGATGATGTGTTGGTAGGGAGTGGAGGTATGTACAATACCTAACATAGATAGATAGGTAGGTAGGTGGTAATTTGCGTGAGAATCGTTGTTTCTCCGATATTATGTATTTGTTTCCGACATAAACATAACCTACTTATGTCGAACAGGAGTAAATAATGAATAGTTTTGGGTTTATATAATTTAAATTAGTTGTAATGAGTGTCCGGCCTTCGGGTCGCGACATTAAACAAACGCTTAAATATACAGAGAAGATTAGCATGGTCCCTGTGCAAGGATGACACGCATAATCGAAGAGAAGCAACCCCTTTTTTTTCTCCCGTGACCCCTGATGGGGTTGTCCACAATACAATCCAACCCAATATTATTCTGTTTTCTTTCTCTTTCATTCAAGTACATGCTGAATGATGAGTGCAAGGCCCTGTTGCTTACCATGGTGAAACTGAATAACAATGTTCAATTTTGTCTCCCAATTTTATGGGGGTTGAGGTTCAAGCCCCGGTATGTCATTTTTTTGCGATGAGAAAAGACTGGGAACGCCCCCGCACATGCAGTTATCCCGCCTCATGATGTCCCATCCCCGTCAACAAAAGAACGCAAAGCAGGCAAAACAAAAGGCTGAGAATGTGAAGTGTGACTATCCATGATGGGTAGATATACCTCTCTGCATATTGTGCTGGAAACACATCGATACCCAGTAGCAGTAGCGTAAACAAATCCACGCTAGTGATTCTCATTATATTGATTGTTGACATTTGCCGCTCGCCGGGCAAACACAAAGTGTCCTAGTACCATATCCCAGCCGGGTTTTGACACGGAATATTCATTCGTACGTGGATATGGTGTTCGCATTGGCATGTTATCTAAATATCTGGCGTATGCATTGGTTTGGAGGAGTGGGCAACTCTGATATTGATTTGATTTTGGGGCTAACTTTAGGTTCCGATTTGGCAGTGTATGTCCTATTTGTAGCTACCCGAAAATGCTTTGTATGGACATGTCCTAGACGCGTGGCGCAGCATGAGTTTTATCTTGTTTTGTTTTGTTTTGTTTTGTTTTGTTTTGTAATAGTAGTTTTGTCTTAGTAGGAACGATCCAGGTGAGTGCCTATATCTGGAAGTAACCAATACTTCTCGCCAATAATTTGGAGATCACTTTACACTCAAAACCGTCAAGAACCACACCGTTGGGAATTACCATCATACATATCTCTTATATCTAGACCGCAAAGTACAGACTGCACGAAGTGCAGACCACACGGATGCAGTGCCCAAAGTGCAGACTGCACGAAGTGTAGTAGTCTCTTCGTTGGCGCTTACCTTGTTGTATACCTTCTCGATAGTGGCAATTATTTCTCTGTATTGCTTGTCGCTGATTTTATCTCTCGATCGTTTCACCTCCTTTCTGAAATCACGATTGAATTGTGAGAATAATTCGATACGACGTCTTCCTTCAACCCGCTTGATTATGTCCTTCTTTACTGAATATGTTTCAGCATTTCGCATAATCTCAACAGCTTGGATATTGAAATGGCGGATTATTGTTGAAACAGCGATGGCTCGCCATGTTCTACGCGCCTCTTTGACCAGCGTCTTGGCAATCAAAGCCGCCATCTGAACGTAGTTTTTGCAGCGTTGTTGGTGATGTGCATGGGGCATGGTGTCTTGCCATATTCCGTCGACGAGCGGCACGTAATCTTCTTCAGCCCAAGTAGAATTTTCTATCGATCCTGCGATGGATATAACACAATATTAGTATATCATCATATCTGGACGTAATATTCTACACGGTTTACTCACCATCATCTAGTTTGTCCGTGAGACATACTACTTCATCTATATCCGCCAATTTCGTAATGTAGTTCCAATGCTTTTTCACAAACTCATCATTTTTTATGACATTCAAATCTGCATTTGCCATAATATATTCCATGCACTTCTTTACATTGATTTGCACTGGTCCTCGGGTCAGTTTGTGATCATCAAAAATGTAAGCTGGAGCGGGCTCGGCCGATTGAATCTCTTCGTTTTTGTCATCGAGAGCTACTACGCTGCCAATACAATTATGATTCAACAGCATCATTGCAAGCTCTCTCGCAAGTCGTGGATCACCTCCAATCATGTATGGTAGAAGCTTGTCGGATCTCCATTGGTTGAGTATATGCTTGTCAATATTATGTTCATGATTTTCCATGAATTTTATCGGAAGCTGCTCAAAAAACTCTTTGTTTGCGCACGACTTGCTACTCTTGGGAATACCTTTGAGGGCCTCTAGATATTTAGCAAACTCTGGCTTGTTTTTCCACTTGTCATCTTTCAGTTCATATAACTGTTGACATATTACATAGACTCGTTCTGGCATGAAACGAGCCAGCTGTCCAAATGTTCCTACGCCAAAGAATGGATCATTGCGTAGAAGGAACAAAAAGTGATTGTCGAAAGCGTATTCACAAAATGCACGGTGGAATAGAAGCATTTTGTAGAAGGTAGGTGATTTGCCAGGTGTGATGGCATTGCTTCCTCTTCTGCTCATATTCTCATCTGTGAATGAGTTGATAAAGTAATCGACATTATCTTGATTTTCAACGAGCGTTGGTTCTACTCTCTCGTTCATCAAAGAAATGAGAGTACAGTCCAACTTCCAACAATAGCTATCCGACTTGTAATGATATTTGATACCAACGTCAAGGAAGTAGATGGTCACATAAGTATCGAGGAATATTTTGGTACACTCGATGATTGTATGCCATCGAGTCGAAACCGGGTCTTGGATATTCCTTGGCAACTCCGTCATGAATTTCGTCAAAGAATCGATTTGATCATCATGTGACAAATCAAACAAATTCACCTTGCCAAGAAACTCATTCCATTCCTGTGTCATGTTACTGTCTGCTTTATCCATCCACTCTTGATTTTCCATGAGCTGGTTTTGGACCACCAACCACAGAATATCCAATTGTTGGATACCTCCATCTTTTTGTACTGTGTTTGTTAGTTTAGCAAAAACATAAAGCATCTGAGTTGGGCAGCGACAGCCCATCCCTTGATCGCCCATTGTTTTTATTGAAGCGTTATTGATCGACTGCCATGCAGAGTGCAGTTTGCTTCGTTGCTGGCATCTTTGATTACTTGCATTCGAACAAGTACCGGAGTCGTGAATTGGATTGCTCCTCCGCCACCTGAATCAGCCGTGAGAAATTTGACGTTTACACCATCGGGAAGGAATCGTTCAAGGATTTGCTTAATGGCATTGGCGGCCTTTTGAGGAGTATGGCCTGCTTTGTCAATACTTGGACATAAGTGCTTGACGATTCTTTTACCGTCGGTATCCAATCCAGCCCAACAAATCACAACTACAAAATGATCTTGTCCTCCACGATGGCCGTGATCGGTGATGATAACAACATCCTTGGTACCATCATCTATTACCTCTTGTATCACTTCCATCAAACAATCTGTGGCAAGATTCATCTCCGATCGACCAATAGTTCTCTGACTTGGACAGCATTTTCCGAGACTAGCATGATCACATTTGGATCCAATGTCATAAAACAAAGCTTGGAAGGCTCCAGCGATAATAATTTCTGTTACCTCGTCCGATCCGCCGTAGTTGTGAAGATTGAAAGCCGCCATTGTAGTTAGCGCCTCTCTAGAGAAGCAGCTCTTCTCGCATCCAAATAAATTGTCTGGATTTTTGGAAATAGCGGCTGAATTTTTCAGCCTGACATGATAGTTTTTGGATACGAGCTCTGTACCAGCCGGTACCCAACATTGGCTTGCTCCGTATCGCGATGGTTCGTGCTTCCGTTTTGACCTTGTTAGCCCCGACTTGACATTATCGATTTCGGAAGGCAGATGGATCAGTCCTCGAATGATTTGAAAAATGCTTTGCATCATTGGCGTCCATGGTGAAACGCGCAAGTTCGTATGCACGATCATTTGTATCAAATCTCATTGCATTGCGTACAAAACGATACTGCTCATCGCTTCCGTCACCGTCGATTCCAAAAGCCGTATCATAACGAAAAATAGATTATCTTTCGTCGGATCTGAAAGCCGCCACCAAAAGCGTGTGATCGATCTTAGCCAAGGCGTCATTGCTGACACCGCTGCGAAGTACATCCAGCGGCATTACGAGTTGTTCGAATGAACAGAGAATGCCCTCCAATTCTGTTGCCAATAGTATCTGTGCGATTGTCTTTCGAAATGGTGCATGCAGAGCGGGAGGCGGCATTATCGACAACGCTGCGACGACCAATGACGGCAGATCCGATTTGGCCCGGTATATCCGATTCGGTCCGAGTGCAGCCCGCCGTGTGACGTCTTGGTGTGCACCACAGGGACACACTATATAGTTGCAATAAAATTAGATGAGCATATTGGCGGATATCATTGCACTGTGTTAGCGGAAGGAGTCTACCATGAAATATGGGCGGATTGTCGTGACGGTAGTGACTAAATACCATTGCCACAGAGTAGCTGGATACGGGATGGCAATCTTGCCGTCTGATGTTGAGCGCCTCATCATTATTCTTAACCTTAACCCTTACATATGGTATTATGACTTTTTT
Source organism: Thalassiosira tumida (assembly GCA_037356255.1). Lineage (NCBI taxonomy): Eukaryota > Bacillariophyta > Thalassiosirophyceae > Thalassiosirales > Thalassiosiraceae > Thalassiosira > Thalassiosira tumida. The sequence continues at coordinate 493 of JAZGVR010000237.1, read as the reverse complement.
CTTCTTCGTGGATCGATCGCCTAATCAATTACCATGATATGAGGAAACCCCAAATAATGGCTCATCGCAAACGTTGATTGCTCCATGAATATTTGACCTATTACGTATCTCGAAACACAGAAGTACTATTCAGACATAGACCTTTTTTATAGTTGGAACGGGTTTGTAGCGTTGTTATGTGTTTTGCAATCGTGCACTACCCCAAAGTTGGCCCTCTACATACCAGTATAATATGCGTCTAATTGATCCCACTAGCTTTAGGAAACCAAGAATATTGCCTCTCTTTATCTTACCATAACATAAAAACTGTTGGTGATCTTGATAATATCAAAACTGGGTTGAAAACTACTCACAATTCTGGTTTGGAAAGGTGGCTGCACATTTTGTTTACATCCTTATCAGTAATTTAAATTAGTACAGCCCATTCCAAAAGTCTAATGTACCTGAAATTAACTAGGGAATAAAGGCATCTGTAGAAGCCAATAAAGTCCGT